>VZQC01005118.1:316554-407749 GCA_009823505.1 Rhizomys pruinosus
ACATCTTACCTTCAAGGACAGGCACCACCTTAAAGTGAAGGGATGGAAAAAAATATTCCAAGCAAATGGTACCAAAAAGAAAGCAGGTGTTACTATTTTAATATCAGACAAAATAGACTTCAGAATAAAATAAATCAGAAGAGACAAAGAAGGCTATTACATTTTTATCAAAGGAACAATTCACCAAGAAGATTTCACAATTATGAATATATATGCACCAAACTCTGGTGCACCAAACTTTATAAAGACAATTCTCCAGGACCACAAGTCACAGACTAACCCCACAGACTAACACTCATAGTAGGGGACTTCAATACAACACTGAGCCCTTTGGACAGGTCAACAGGTCAAAGAATAAACAGAGAGACATCTGAACTGAATGATATGATACACCAAATGGGCCTCACATACATCTACCCAATATTCCACCCTAGTACCAGAGAATACACTTTCTACTCAGCACCCCACAGAACATTCTCCAAAATCGACCACATACTGGGACACTGAAGAAACCTCCACAAATACGAAAAGATTGAAATAATTTTATGCATTCTATCAGACCACAGTGCAATAAAGCTCAATATCAACACCAGGATAATCCCTACTATCTACAAGAACACATGTAGTCTAAACAACACACTCTTGAATAATGAATGGGTCAAGGAAGAGATAAAGAAAGAAATAATAGCATCTCTGGAACTGAATGACAGTGATGATACAACATGACAAAACCTATGGGATACCTTAAAAGCAGTCCTAAGAGGGAAGTTTATAGCCCTGGGTGCCTACATAAGAAAACAGAAAGAGTACAAGTGAACAATATAACACTGCACCTAAAAGCACTTGAGAGGCAACAACAAATGAACCCTAAATGCAACAGACAGGAAGAAATAACAAAAATCAGAGCAGAAATCAATGAAATAGAAATGAAGAAAACAATATAAAAAAAAAATCAATGAATCCGAAAGTTGGTTCTTTGAGAGAATAAACAAAATAGACAGACCTCTAACCTAGTTAAACAAAAGAAAGAAGGAACAACTCCAAATCAATAGAATCCATGATGAAAAGGGAAATATCACAACAATGAAAAGATCCAGAAAATCATACAGGGATAATTAAAAAACCTATACTCTCAAGTTTGAAAACCTAGAAGAAATGGATGAATATCTGAAATCCTGGGAATCACCAAAGCTCAACCAAGAAGAGATTGCCAGCTTAAACAGACCCATAATATATGAAGAAATTGAAGATGTAATAAGAAACCTCCCAACTAAAAAATGCCCAGGCCCAGATGGTTTCATGGCAGAATTCTATAAAACATTTCAAAAAGACCTACAACCATTATTACTGAAACTGTTTAGAAGGATACAATCAGAGGGAGTTCTCCCAAATTCCTTCTATGAAGCCAGCATCACTCTATTACCAAAACCAGGATAGATACAACTAAAAAGGAGAACTATATATCCATCTCCCTAATGAATACAGATACCAAAATTCTAGACAGGATACTGGCAAATCGCATACAGACCCACATCAAGAAGATCGTCCATCATGACCAAGTTGGATTCATACCAGAGATGCAGGGATGGTTCAACACAAGAAAATCAATAAATATCATCAAGCATATAAATGGACTGAAAGACAAAAACTACACCATCATCTCAATTGACAAAGAAAATACCTTTGATGAAATCTAGCGTCCCTTCATGCTTAAAGTCCTAGAGGGAATTGGATTGGAGGGATCATTCCTGAATGTAATCAAAGTCATATACAGGAAACCCACAGCTAATATCATCCTTTTTGGGGAAATGACAGAAACAGTCCCTTTGAAGGGAATATAGTGCTTGAAACACTTGCTAGAGCAATAATGCAAGAAAAAGAAATTAAAGGAGTACTAATTGAAAAAGAGGAAGTCAAGCTATCCCAATTTGCTGATGATATGATTGTTTACTTAAGGAATGCTCACAACTCCACCAGAAAACTCCTAGAAACTATTAAGAGTTTCAGTAAAGTGGCGGCATACAAATTTAGCCTATAAAAATCAGTAGCCTTTCTTTACACCAACAACAAGCAACTAAAGAAGGAATACAAGGAGACCTTCCCACTCACAATAGCCTCAAAAACTATAAAATACCCAGGAACAAATCTAACCAAAGACACAACAGATCTCTACAACAAAACTTTAAATCCTTGAATAAAGAAATTGAAGAAGACATCAAGAGATGGAAAAACCTCCCATGCTCATGGAGTGGGAAAATTAATATAGTAAAAATGTCTATTCTACCCAAACTTGTATAGATTTAATGCGATCCCAATTAAAATTCCCTAAGAGTTTCTTCACAGGCTTGGAAAAAAGTCCTTTATTTCATTTGGAAAAACAAAAGAACCCAAATAGCAAAAACAACCTTGAGTGAAAAGAGCAATACAGGGGGATTTCTATACCAGACTTCAAACTATACTACAGGGCTATAGTCATAAAAACAGCTTGGGGGGGCTGGAGAGATAGCCTAGCGGTTAAGAGTACCGACGCTCTTGCAGAGGACCTGGGTTCGATCCCCAGCACCCACATGGCGGCTAAGAACCGTCTGTAACTCCAATTCCAGGAGAACTCCAGTTCCAGGGGAATCCGAGACCCTCTTCTGACCTCCGCGGCATTGCACGACACGGGTGCACAGACCTGCATGCAGACAGTACATTCATACACATACAAAAATAAAAAANCAAATAGAATAGTAGATGAAAACTTTCCCAAACATAAAAAAGACAAACCAACACAAATACAAGAAGCACAAGAACTCCAAACAGAGTAAAACTAACGAACAAGAACTTCTCCACACCAACATGCGATCGACTTTAAAATTCTCGGACACCCAAAACCAAAGACAATGCTCCTTTTATACTGGCCACAGAGAAAACTACAAGTCGGTACAACTAGCATAAGGGGGAAACCTATCAGAATTACAACTGACTTCTCAGTGCGAGACTATGAAAGCAAGAAGAACCGGAACAAAGCATTCCCATGGTTAAAGGATAATAGATGCCAACCCAGGTTACCATAACCCAGAAAAAGGTTGATTTATATTGAAGAGATAGAAAACCTTCCAACAGAAACAAGATGAAAGAATACAGGGCTGGAAAACCAACCCTTCAGAGAATACTTGAAGCAATTCAAAGAACAGAAGAAAGGAGCAACCATCCCCAGCCACCTAGAAAGAAAAAAAAAAGCAAAAAAAAAAAAAAAAAAAAAAAAAAAAAAAAAAAAAAAAAAAAATAAGTGCAAAGGAAGCAACACAACAGAACAACCTTCCTCCCCTTCCCCTACACCTCCATATTAATGGACGAAGGCCCAACAAAAAGATATAGACTGGGAGATTGGATTAGGAAACAGAGCCCATTGATATGCTGTCTACAAAAAAAAATATCTTAAACCTCCCGGAACAGGCACACCACCTTAAAGTGAAAGGGATGGAAAAAATATTTCACCAAGCAATACTGGTACCAAAAAGAACGCAGATGTTGCTATTCTAATATCACATCCAAAATAGACTTCACGAATAAAATAAAATCCAGAATATTTCAACAAAGAAGGTTATTACATTTTTATCAAAGGACAATCTTCAATTCAACCAAGAAGATTTTCCACAACAATTATCGATATATTCAAGTAATGCCACAACCAACCAGTCTCCGCGTGTGCACTCCAAAGACTTTATAAAAGACAAATTTCTCCAGGAACCCAAGTCCAGACCGCTAAAAGCCCCACAGACTAACAATCTAGTCGACGGATCTTTCAATACAACAACTTGAGTCCGTAATGGATCAGGTACAGGTCAAAGACTAAACAGAGAGCATCTGAACTGAATGATAGGGGGGGGGGGGGGGGGGTGTTTTCCATTCCCTTGCCTTCCCATACCCTGTTGGAAATGGGTGTGGGAAAAGCTGCTGGAACTAAGGAAGAATGTCAAGGTTCCAAAACAATGTGATCTAACAACCAAAATGTGAGGCCGCAAATACTCTACCCAATGACATCCCCCTAGGTTGACCGAGCGAACTACACTTTCCTAAAACTTCCAGAGCACCCACATAACATTTCGTCGCGTCAAGCGACAACATACTGGGCCTCACACTGAAGAAACCTCACAAGAGTACGAAAATATGGCAAATGAAACTTTTATAGCATTCGAGCAGACAAAGTGCAAACAAAGGCTCAATATCCACACACCAGGGTGGATACCAAGTCCCTACCCACTTAGCCTACAAGAAACAATGTAGTCACTAACTACTCACAGTCCCTCCTTGATAATGAATGGGTCAAGGAATGAGATAAAGAAAGAAATAATGCTATTCTCACTGGTAAATCTGAAATGACAGTGATGAATTACACCCATGACAAAACCTATGGATACCTTTACAAAGCAGCTCTCTCCAAGAGTCAGAAGTTGATGAGGCCCTGGGGTGCCTACATACAAGGAACACAAGAAGAGAGTTACAAGTGAACAATTTCAATAACTCGCCTGACCTATAAACGCACTTGAGAGGCAACAACAAATGAACCCTACAAGCAGCAGACAGGAAGAATAAACAAAAAGCAGAGCAGAAATCATGAAATAGAAAGGAAGAAAACATATAAAAAAAAAATCAATGAATCCGAAAGTGGTTCATTGAGAGAATATCTCACAAACACGCAACATGATCCTCGAACCTAGTTTCTTCAAAGAAAACAAAAGATACTTAGTCAACACGACGACATAACTACCAAAATCAATGGAGAAGTGCCAGTCATTTCACACAGAAACGCGGAAAGAGCAGTGCGCTTCACAACAATGCGAAAGATCCTTCGGCGATATCATACAGGGAATAGATGTTAAAAACCTCTATCTCACCCACGTCTCCGTTGAAAACCTAGCAACGAAACCTGGGATGAATATCTGAAATCCTGGAATCACCAAAGATCAACCAAAAAGCATTGCCCGCTTAAACAGACTCCATAACTATATATGAAAAACGACAACTTGAAGATTGTCAAGTTAAGGGGCTTATATAGTCATGTTAAAACCCCTCCCAACTAAAAAATGCCTCGTGCACCAAGCATAGTTTTTCATGCAGGCCGAAGTGCGACGCCATAACAGGCACACATTTCAAAAAAGCACTAACAACCATTTGATTGAAGACTGTTTTTTAAAGCGAATACAATCAGAAGGGCAGTTTTACTCCCAAAATGCCTTCTATGAAGCACCAGCATTCCACGCCTTTCTAAGAATTTAACACAAAAAATCCACAGTGACTAGAAAATACAAACGCCCAAAAAAGGAGAACTCCCACGACTTCCATCTCCTCTTGAATGAGCAGTAGCAAAATAGGAGGCGCCAAGAAATTCTAGCGACCGGACTAGTCAGACTTGGCAAATCGCGCATACAAGCCACATCAAGGCCAAGCCTGGTCTACAGTTGGGTCTAAAGGGAGACCTGGTCTCAAAAAAACAAACAAACAAAAAAAAAAAAGAGGAGTCAGCTGAATAATAACAAATTAGTCCCTATCTAATCCTCATCCTTGGGGCCCCCTGCATGATTCTGTCTGCCCTGGCACAGTCACCACTTTCTAGTCAAATCAGCTGCGGGCCGGGAAGACGGATTGCACATTACGCTACCACCAACCCAGAGCCAAACCAGACCAACAAACTACTCTCAACTAGGCTCCCCGGGCTCCTAAATACCAATATAAAAGTACACACCAGCTTCTCTGAGTCCCCCTTGCTTAAGGTCCTTACTTTCCCTTTCCACTGTTTTTTTTATATTTTTTTTTTCACAAGCTAGCGGTGGTGGTATCCACCAAATGGCAGCTCCTGGGCTGCTGGTGGTTTCAGGATGGCAAAGAAGGCAAAAGGCATTATGCAAAACAGAAGGAACTTTGAGAATCAGTTTAAGAAGTAATATTAAGAGTAAGTGATAAGGCATTTTTAGAAGGCACAGGGTCTTGGAGCAAAACTATTACTGAAGCCCTGGTCAGGCCCTCCCTGGGACCAGGCCCTTACGACAGGACCGGAAGGAGCCTGACCTCACACACTGGATGGGTCAAGCGGCTACGACAGAACCCTGCTCCTTCCTTCAACGCAGCAAAAAAGAAATGTCCTTCAACAACGACAAGCACAAAAGGGTCACAACGCAGCATTGCACCTAACCTCCTCATGCTTGGTGCAAAATAACCCCTGAACCCCTGGGAAAAAACCCATGGCAGATTCCCGTCGACAAACCAAAAAAACCAAACACTACACTAACGAAACTCCCTCAGAAGATAATCCCCCCTTTCTAGTTCTACTGAGGGCATTCAAAACGCAGTAACTTCAAACTATACTTGGGAACAGCCGGGCACAACAAACTAAGGCTTTATCGGCTTAATCCAAGTCTCCACTGAAAGCCAGTCTCCTTGAAAATTCCCAGAAACCTGAAGGATTCTTCTCACTCTAGAAGAGGCTCCTCCTCCTCCTACCCCTCCTCCCCGGAACTCAGGAACACATGGAAATGAAAAAGGTGTGTTTTATTTATATTTTCTCAGAATCTGATTTTTGCCAGCTCGTTCCCAATCTCCTATTTTTTTTTTTTTTGGGGGGGGGGGGGGGTTGTGTTTTTGTTGGGGGGGGGGGGGGGGGGGGGGGTATTTTTGGAGAACAAGAGTCTCCCTGTGCCAGCAGCCCCCAGCTGTCCTGGAAAACTCGCTCTAATGTAGACCATGTGGGCCTTGAAACTCACAGAGACCAGCCTCTGCCTCTTCTTCTGCCCGAAGTGATCCCGAGTTCCCATCTCTATTATATCACATCTCAATGATGTCAACAGCACTGAGTTAGCCCACAGATTCTCATCCAGCACCCAGCCCTGAAGCTGTATTGGGCTATGTAAGCCTACCGAGGGAATGGGCAACTAAGGAAATAAATGGAGAAGTTACTGAGAAAGCACCACCCCCTGGATTCTGTTCGCAGCAGTTTTCTGCTCAGCCAGATCCCAAGGTCTGGGCTGCAGCCTGGCCCTTTGCCCTGCCTCAGGCACTTCCTGGACCTTCTTAATCAGAGTTCTAGACACATGATTCTGCAATAAAGTGATATTCACTTGCCAGCACTGTGCAAACCTGTAATTTCTGATGGGCCTTTGTAAGAAGGCTTAAAAACCTGAACTTTTCAAAAAACAAACAATTTCATCTTGTTTTCTTTTTTTTTTTTTTTTCTTTTTTTTATTGAAAAAAAAAAAAAAAAAAAAAAAAAACAAAAGAGGAAAAAAAAGTACTTTTAAGCCAAGACTTCACCACAAAGCCAGACAGACCACACCACCACCAGAAAAACAAAAAACTACGACGTATGTGTTTTTTCACAATTCAACCATAACAGAAGTGAGAAGAAAGTTGTGTGGCAAATCAGTTATGGCAAAATAATGCTGGGCTTGTGTGATTTGGTGGTCATTTTTTTATTTTAACTTTACCTTGCAAATTGCGGGGTTTAATCAAATCAAAGCCAGGGCCTTACCCATGCTAGCAATCACACTAGCAACTTAGTGGTAGAGTACCACTAAACTAACATCCCTAGTCCACCTCTGTGACTTTTTGAAAGATGCAGGACTCCAAGACTAATACAATCTTAAGTGAAAAAGGATAAACATCAGGCTATCTACAGGAAATTTATATAAGTCTAATTCTTCTATTCTTCCTCTGAAAAGATTACAGCCATACAAAAGGTGTGTCCCCTCCAAGAACACCAGCATCACAGGACTTGGGAGGCCGAGGCAAAAAAGGAGTTTCCAAACAACCTTTCCAAACCTGGGTCACCTAGCAAGACATGGTCTAAAAAGTAATCACAACCAATATTTTTTGTTTTTTGGTCTTTTTAATTTTTTTTTTTTTTTTTTTTGAGACAAAAATTTTTTTTTTTTTTTTTTTTTTTTGGCCCCAGCTGGCCTGGAAGCTCACTCTGGAGACCCAGGCTGCTTGAACTCACGAGATCCACCTGGCCCTCTGCCTCGCCTCCCAAGTCCTGGGATGAAAGGCGTGTGGTGCCACTGAGAATCAAACCTGGGTCCTCTGCAAGAGCAGTCAGTTCTTAATAATAAAAAATTAAACTTTAACCAACCAAAACTTAACTTAAAAATAATAAATAAAAAACCTTAACCAAAAACAACCAAAAACCGCTGAGAGAGGGCCATCTCTCCAGCTCCTCCCCTCCAGCAATATTCTTAAACACAAGCAGAAAATAGGACAACATGCTTATCTTAAGTGAGAAGAACATAAAAGTGGGGGGGGCTAGAGAGATGGCCTCATGGTTAGAGAGTGCCGACTCTTCTTGCAGAGGAACCTGGTATCGATTCCCAGCACCCACATTGCGGCTAAAAAGAACCACCCAAACTTTAAGTTAAGAAAGAAGCAGCCAGGTGTGTTAAGTATGGCATGCCGTTAGATAATATTAATATTCCTTTAATTTATCCCACCACTCAGAGGAGGCAGATGAAGGCAAATCTCTTGGGAGTTCAGGGCGCCCTGGTCGAGAGATTGAACTCCAGGCCACCTGGGGCTATAGGGGAGAACCCTGTCCTAATAATAATAAAATTAATTAATTAATGAAATAAAAAACAATGAGTATACAAAATTTTAGAAAAAAAAACATAGGTGTGTGCTTTTTCTTCTCGTCCTCCTTCCCCTTCCTCAACTGTTGCCCCCCTTCTGTCCCTCTTTCTCCATCAACTTTTGCAAATTATGTTTTCAATGTGCATATTTGTTTCTTCTTAGAGTTTATGGAATCAAAATCAAGTAGAGTTAGGGAAATACAAGCCCAGGACCCCCTCACACGACTAATGCAAAAGCAAACGCCGTACTTACCATACCAAAACCGCCTTACCAAACCAACCGGCAATTACGATCACTCTTTTCCACAAAAAAAAAAAAAGGTTACTCCACCTTGACCTCTCACTTACCTACTCCCACCTTCAAAAAAAGGGCAAAGAGCCTACCCCTGACTTCTTGGTAAAGCATTTTCCTCCCTCTGGGATTTGGAGAGGCGGGTGGCAGGGGAGCTAGAAAAACAGCTATGCAAACACAACACACCCAGAACATTCGCTAACGCCCGACATAGAAAAAGGAAAGAAGAAAAGCAGAAGAGAAATGAAAAAAAAAAGAAAAGGAAAAAAGGAAGAAAATTCAAGAAGATCGTCCCATCATGACCAAGTTGGATTCATACCAGAGATGCAGGGATGGTTTCAACACAAAGAAAATCAATAAATATCAATCTGAAGCATATAATGGACGGAAAGACAAAAACTACACCCATCATCTCAATTGACAAAGAAAATACCTTTGATGAAATCTAGCATCTCTTCATGCTTAAAAGTCCTAGAGGGAATTGGATTGGAGGATCATACCTTAATGTAATAAAAGCCATACAGGAAACCCACAACCAACATCAATCCGTTTTGGGGAAATGACAGAAACAGTCCCTTTGAAGGGAATATAGTGCTTGAAACACTTGCTAGAGCAATAATGCCAAGAAAAGAAAGTAAAGGAGTACTAAATTGGAAAAAGAGGAGTCAGCTATCCCTAATTGCTGATGATATGTTTGTTTACTTAAGGATGCCTCAAAAACTCCACCAGAACTCGAAACCTATTAATGAGTTTCAGTAAAGTGGCGGATACAAATTTAGCCTAAAAATCAGTGGCTTTTTACACAACAACAGCAACTAAAGAAGGATATACAAGGAGACTTCCCACTCACAATACCTCAAAAAGAGAAAATACCCAGCGGACAAATCTAACCAAAGACACAACAGATCTCTTCTACAACAAACTTTAATCCTTGAATAAGAATTGAAAAACATCAAAGATAGGAAAAACCTCCCATGCTCATGGGTGGGAAAATATAATATAAGTAAAAATTCTTCTACCCAATAGTTGATGCTAATGCATTCCCATTAAAATCCCTAAAGAGTTTCTTCGACAGGCTTGGAAAAAAGTCCTTTATTTCATTTGGAAAACAAAAGAAACCCCAAAAGCAAACAACTCTTGAGTGAAAAGACAATACAGGGGGATTTCTTATACCAGAATTCAAACTATTACTACAGGCGCTATAGTCATAAAATAAGCTGGGGGGGTGGAGAGATAGACCCTAGCGGTTAAGGAATGCCAGACGCTCGCTTGCCAAGGACCTGTGTGTCGATCCCCAGCACCGCCCATGGCGGCTCCTAAGAGCCGTCTGAATCCTAATTCCAGGATGAACCCAGGTTCCAGGGGATCGAGACCCTCTTCTGACCTTCCGCGGCCTTGACGACATGGGATGCACAGACCTGCATGCAGGACAAATACATTCATACACAGAAAAAAATAATATAAGAAAAAAAAAAAACAAAAAAGCTGGGTTACTGGCACAAAACAGACCTGTTGACCAATGGAATAAAATGGCGAGAGTTCGGTCAACTTGAGCACGTATAATTTCATGCCATTCCTAATTTGACAAGGGGCCACGAAGAGCAATGGGAGGAAAAAGACACAATCCTCAGAATGTGGTGTTGGCAAAACTGCTCCACCATTTTGTAGAGAAAATGACAATTAACAACACTCTCGCCTTGTACAAATTCAACTCCAGATGTGACTCAAAGACCTCAACGGACCCCCAAACTCCTATAAGGCCGATATGAAGAAAAAGTTTGCAGGCAATTACAAAACATAGGCATTCTAAAAGACTTCCTTAATCAGAATGCAGCTGCGCAGAAAATAAGATCGACAAATTGACAATTTGACTCATTGAACTCAAAACCTTCTGTACACAATCAAAAGAAACAATTAAGGAAGTGAAAAAAGCCCCACAGAGTGGGAGGAAAACGTTCACCACGAAACATCTGACAAAGCATGGATTTCAAGAAGTATATAAACACTCAAAAAACAAAGAAGAAAGAAAACAATGAAGCAGGAGGGGAGAGAAAAGAAGAGAGAGAAGAAGAGAGGGGAAAGGAGGGAGAGGAGAGGGAGGAAGGGCCAGCAAAATGGAGCAAAAGAGCTAACAGAGACTTCACCAGTGAGGAATTAGAGATAGCTGAGAAAACATCTTAAGAAGTGTTTTCAACATCATTAAGCATTAAGGAAATACAAATCCAAACCATTTAAGATATTATCTTACTCCAATAAGATGGCTAGGATCAAGAAACATGGACACAAGTGGTCTGCAGAGGTTGTGGGGAAAGAGAACACTCATCCACTGCTGGGTGGGGAATGTGTAAACTCATACAGCCACTAGCACTATGGAAAGCAGTGTGGAGAACCCTTGGAAGACTTGTAATGAATTTGCCACCTGACCCAGCCATACCTTTCCTGGGGAGACTCATCTTATTGAAGAGATACATGCACAGCCATGTGTTTTTGGAGCTCTCTTCACAATAGCAAGGAGCTAAAACCAACCCAAGTGCCCCTCAACTGATGAGTGGATAGAGAAAATGTGGTACATCTACACAATGGAGTTCTATGCAGTGGTAAAGAAAGATGACATCATGAGTTTTGCAGGTAAATGGATGGAACTAGAAGATATTATGTTAAGTGAAGTAATACAGTTCCAGGAAAATGAACAACAAATGGTATCCCTCATCTGTAGATGCTAGTGCCAATTACCTAGTTGTATTTCTTGTGCATGGTCCCTTGAGCTTTTGTCCAAGTAGTTGGGAGTGATGCATATTGGAAACAACAACAACAGAAAGGCCTGCATCAAAGAACTGACTGAAACTGTGAACTTCTGCTCAAAACAGTCAACTTCCACATGGAGAATTTTGGAGAAAGACTGAGAAAGAGATGAAAAGCATGTTTGGCAATATGCATGAGCTCTGGTGGGGTCGGGGTTAGGGTGGGGGACACGGGTCTAGATCTGATTAGTAACGTAATCTTGTACAAAAAATATATAATAAATTTTTTTAAAAGAAATAAACACACAAAGAATTTTTAAAATGAAAAATAAATATTCAACATCTTTAACAGAGAAGTGAATATTCAAGCGACTTTAAATGTGTTCTTTCACTGGAGCCTGGTCAACCTACAAGTCTCATAAATGAGACTGAAGCTCTCCTTTCCTGTAATCATCTTGCCAGTAATTCTTCAGATAGCATTGGATTCCTCACCCACTTCCCCAAGTCTATGTTGGGATTTTGTCTGGCTTAAGTTTACATGGGACTTATTCATGCTGTTACCATTAGGGTGAGTTGGAACACTCTTGATTCCTTCTGGTCACTCACCACCTCTTACAATATTTCTGTCCCCTCTTCCTCAATGGTCCCCCAGTCTTAGGAGGCAGATACCTTACAACAGGGGAACACTGTTCCTACTAGGTACTATAGGCTTGAAAAATAGAAGCCCAAGCCACTAATGGACTCCCTCTTCTGAAGCTGTTCAACAATGGTCCAACAGACCATGAAACAATACTGGCCATTGCTCCTGCTCTTCATTTCCTACTATAACTTCAAGGTATTATTCTGTTACTGAAGACCTTGCATACATGAGCTGTAGAACAAACAACAAGGAGAAATTAACCTGGTGCTGACTTCAAAGGCTCATCTCTAGTGATTGCGTTTCACAGTGCTGGAAGATGCTATGCATTCTACTGGAAAAATTAATCATCAACATTACACAGCTGTGAATTTTGTAATCTACAACAACAACTACCAGGAAAGATATGCCCACTGGTACAATGGTTTTGCAAATATTGGAAGCAGAAAGATTGTAAGAGCTATAGGCGGTAGATTAATACAGGTAAACTGTTTTTCCAGATCCAATAGGGCACTTGCACATATGTACACACTGCTAGTGAGAGTATGCACAAGACACCCTCAAGCTCAAGCCAAAGATTCAGCATTGAAGTAGGATGTGGGCAAGAAGGCCACAGCCCTAGCTGAGGAAATATTGGCAGCTGATAGCTGCTGGAGAGGGAAAGTCAATTTTATTTAGGGGTGTAGTTCTTGGTAAGTTGATCAGGCTCCAGGGAATGTCCCTACACTCAAGAGTATTTGGGGAATATATATTAGACTCAACAGACCTTGGAAAACAAGGGTCATCAAGAAAGAGGGTAGAGTTACTGGGGAGGGGTCTGAGAAGATATGGAGCAGGTAATTTGAACATGATCACATATGTTTTATGAAATTCTCAAAGCTTCATGAGTATACTATATTAAACAAAGAAAGTAATGTCCTTTAAAAGAACAGAGAGATAAGAGATAATAATCTTGTGGGGAGAATATTGGCACTTCATTGACCTTCATATTTTGGTGAGGGTGTGCTTGTAGGAACTGGTACAGCAATGCAATGAACCAAATAAGTAATAGAAGGCAAAATGTACAGAAAACAAGTTCTGAGTAGTTCCTCAAAGGAGAAGATCTCAGAGCTCAGAAAGAACAACGGCTCAGACACAGAAAAATTCACAAGTTAGAAGTCAGCACTTGCCCCAGGTTGTAATCAGGAAAATGATAAATTTACATTTTCATGCTTGCCCTTCACTTTCCATAGATGTAGGTAGAAAAAAATCTCCAAGCTTGTTCATGTATCATTTCCTAAGAGGTTGTTTTAAATGGAGCAAAAAGTTAAATGAAGTATGGCTAAATATGGGAAAATTTGTGTTTTGGTTAACAGTTCTGCTTGAATAGAGACTAGATATTAAGGGATTGAATTTAGGAGGTGATAATTACTTAAGAAACAGTTTTGAGTCAATTCTGAAAGTCCTTATTCTAAGGAGAAAATAAACAGGGTATCAGTTTTATATAGTTCAGAAGGTCATGACAAGCTCATCCCAAAACGTAACTTCAGGCTAATCTGACCATCACTAATGTTCTTTATTTAAATATGATGTAGGTTGTGTCACAAAGTCCTGTTAGCAGAAGAGTTTTTGATGTCAAAGTTTTCGTGCAGTTATCTTCTCCCAGCCACACATAGTATACAGAAGTTTCCTGCTCTCAGTATTCAAATGGTCACTTTATGAAAGGACACGAATAATACTTTAAATGCAACAAGATCATCTTCAGTACTATCTGATGCCAGCTTTCTTTGTTGGTCCATTTGTCATTACTGTGACAATTATCTAAGGTTATAAGAGGAAGGACTACCCTGTATCTTAGTTTCAAGGAGTTTAGTCTATAATGGCAGGAGCTATGTGACAGAGAAAGTGTATCATGGTGGCCTGAAAACAGGGGTGAAGACAATGCCAGTGTTAGCAACACTTTTCTTTCTCCTTTTATTCTTCCTAGGCTCCTTGCCTTCTGGAAAGTATTTAGAATAAGTGTTCCCCCTCTTAATGAACTGAAAACACTTTCACAGACATACATAGAATTATTTTACCAATCTCTTAGTTATTTCTCAATTCAATCAAGAGAACCGAACAATGAAGATTAACCATCTTAATATAACTAACATTTTTTTTTCATTCTGTAGTGTAGCTATTTGGTTTGAAGTTAAACATTCCCACCTGAGGGGAGGCTACTTTAGACTCAGAATTCAGGAAATAAATACAACTCACAGGTCTTGCCTTTGTGGAGCTCTTGAAGCTTACAAGATTCACAAGGCTCGTCCCAAAGTTACACAGACAACAGCACTTGCTGAGGAGAGGAGATTGAGATGCTCAGGGAGACTGAGCTCAGGGGGCTTCCAAGGATGGAACTTTCCTGATGGGGAGGGCTTTTCAGTGGTGCAGCTGTATTTAAGTCATCCATGCTCCTGTAAGGAACACTTCCTCCATACTTCCACAACTCCAATAAGCTCATTAATTAACTAACTAGATGTAGAATAATTCCTCTGCACTATCATCAAAGCCCTCTCAGGGATGAAAAGACAGTTGTTCACATCTGCTTAGAAAAACTCACACAGTATTTTCTCATCTAGAAATTGTTAAATATCTCTGATGACACTATTCAGGAGAAATGGTTCACTACGAACCTCACTGATAGAAGAAAGCATTAGTTTTAGGAATATCTCTAAAGGAGTAATAATGGAAGGATACAGAACTCGAGGGCTGGGGTGTGATCAGCAGGTGATATTAAGTCAGACATTAGGAAAATGTGTGAAAGAGTTTGTAAATGATGAGATTTGCAGAGAATCCTGGTGATCTTAGTATTGAAACACATGCCTTCTTATGTAAAATTATACTTAAGTTTATCTTCAGTGATATCTTACAAGATTACCACCTGAGCAGTAGATAGAACTAGAACATTTCAAGTTTTCAGCTCTATTCTTACAAAATATTTCAAATGTGATTTTGTATACCTAGAAACTCTTTTCAGCACCTTCCAGGGGCTGGAGAGATGGCCTAGTGGTTAAGAGCGCTGACTGCTCTTACAGAGGACCCGAGTTCGATCCCCAGCACCCACATGGCGGCCGAGAACCGTCTGAAACTCCAATTCCAGGAGCACTCCAGTTCCAGGGGAATCAGACGCCGTTTTCTGACCTCCACAGCATTGCACGACACGGGTGCACAAACTTGCATGCAGACATTCATACACATACAGAAATAAAAAAAAATATATAGTTTTTAAAAAAAAGAAATTCTTTTCAGCACCTTTCAAAATAAAGAGGACTTCCTCTCATTCTCCCACCCCAGAGCATTTGCAAAAACATAAAACTACAGCATTTTCTTAAAAATGTTAGGAGAGTTAGACAGGAAGAGGGAAAGGGGAGATAAATAATGCTTAGCTAGTGTGAAAAAACAAAGGGAATAATATTAGTCCAACAACCTACTGACAAATCACATATAAAGTATCTGTACATGAGTCCATGTGTATAATTAAAGGCTATGTAACAAGAAACAGTCCCAGAGAAGAGAAACCTTCCTTTGAGTTGTTGGCCAAGGTAGTCCAAGAGACTCCCAAGATTGTACAGGCTAATAGATTGCATTCATTTATGTGCATATACATACTGAGTCCATTTCCTGGTGCTCCTATATACCTCTGTTTAGGTCTGCCCACTTAGATTTATAACTCCTCAGGGAGCTTGTCTCTGGAGAAAACTGATTTTCCTTCCCTTAGCATCCATTGATTGCCTGTAGCTCTTCATCTTGAAGTAGGGCTCTGTGCAATTTCTCACATCTACTTTGGCATGTCAACTGGTTTTGTCATTATGCAGATCTTTATAGACAACCATATGTGGGGATTTCATTGGTGGAGCTTCCCTGTCATGTTTAAAATGCATAAATTAGCAGATGTCTTGTCCCTTTGAGTCTTACATTCTTTCTGCCCCATATTCAGTTCCCTGAGTCTTGGGTATAGTGATTGCATTGTAGGTGTTATAGATGTGTCACTTAGGGTTGGGGACCTCGTACCCATTTTTATTGAGTCATATATTTTGTGATTCTTTGCTTGTTGAGTTATTTGGCTGTTATGAAAACTAATCATCTATCATCTGGATTGCTGCCAAAGATTCTCTCCCATGCCATGGACTTCAGGTTCATTTGGTTGTTTCCTTTGTTATACAGAAGAATCGCAGGTCTTAAATTTCAAAAGAATTTGAGTCCAACTTAGAAAGTTATTACTCTGTCTTGCAGGGTACCACATGTTTTCTTTTAGTAAAGTCAGCATTTCAGGTTTCACATTGAGGTCTTTTTTCCATTGGGAGTTGAATTTTGTATAGGGTGATAGATATGGGTCTATTTTATTCTACATGCAGAGATCCAATTTTCCCAACAATATTTGTTGAAGATGTCTTTCCTCTGGTGTCTATTTTTAGCATTTTTTTTGGTCTTTTCGAGACAGGGTCTCCCTGTAGCCCCAGCTGTCCTGGAACTCACTCTGTAGACCAGGCTGGCCTTGAACTCACAAAGATCCCCCTGCCTCTGCCTCCCAAGTGCTAGGATTAAAGGCGTGCACCACCACACCCAGCTTAGCATTTTTATCATGTGGCTATAATTATGTGAACTCAAGTCTAGATCTTCTATTTTGTTGCACTGATCTACAAGTCTGGTTTTTGTGCCAATACCATAATGTTTTCATTGCTAAAGCTCCACAATATCGTTTGAAATCTGGTGTGGTAATCCCTCCATCATTGCTATTCTTGCTCAGGATTGCTTTGTTTCTCTGGTATCTTTTATGGTTCCATATGAATTTTAGTTTTTTTTCTATTTCATTTGTGCTATTATAATGTGAATCTCTTAATGGGTTGTAGAATTGACTTACCACTTGCTCTTGAGTACTGATCACTTTCATGGACTCAGTCTACCAAGCAGATCTGAAGGGGTGACATTGTGTTCAGCAGGTGTCCTGGACTGCTATACTTATCACTGCAGTACTCTGCAGACATTCTAAATGGATGGCTTTTAAATTTTACCAATGAGGACATTGTTCCAAGAGAAGAACTAATTTGGCACAAGTAGACAGTGAATTTTGAATTGTATCCAGTTAGGTTAAGTAAACACTCTGAAGCTGGTACCTTGAGGTTGACTTTGGATCAACTCAGGCCAGAGTAAATGCAGGAACAAGGTTTATATCCACTGTACTTGCCTCCCCTTTGTGTTTTTATAGTGACCACACGGTTTCTTTGACACTTGCCACTGTACTCATTGGAAGCCAAGGGCTTTGGGCTTTCTTGTCTCTATAATGTTTAGTCATGACTCACACTAACCTAGTAATTATGTAAAAAATAAAATCATCAGAAACACAAAATTGATGTAAACAAATGTTTTTCAGATGAATTCTTATTTGTCTGAGTTCTCTTTTAGGCTATTTTCCCACATTCATATTTTCATGGGTTGGAATGGCCTGTATTATTCATTATTGTATGCATGGTTTCTCTGAAAATTCACACTTGGCAAATATTTTTGAAAAATAATAAATATCTCAGTCTATACACATCTATACACAACAGAAAAAGGAGAATGTGATCTGGTTTCAGTTCTTGGGATTAAGAAGATCTACTGAAATTTTAATTCCACTATTTAGGTAAAAAAATTTATTAACATTTTAATTCCCTCATTATTTAGGTCAGTAATAAATTAATGATTAATTTTTTAAAGAAGTTTTAATACTTTCCAAGTTGAGTGAAAGGCTGTTGTCTTTTGGGCTACACCATAGCTATCCTTGTTGGAAAACTCAGGATGATAATATTGTTTCTGAATTAAAACTTAGTCACACATGCAGTGGAACTTACCATGTAAATTATGTGGGTCATGTAAACGTTGTTTCTGGCTTTCAGAACATACTGAAGACTTCACCATTTCCAAGTGGAAAATAAAGCCAAGCAAGTGGATGGAAATCAGGAAGGAGGACTATGAGGGACTCACTGTTCCCTTTCTCTTCCTTGTTCTCTGCTTACTCATCACACCTTTTATATTTATAGAACAATTAAAGCAAGGAAAATTGTCATCAGAGACCTCCTAAAGACGCTTGTGACTATCCACTGAGTCCAAGGGCATACAAATTATCAAGACTATTACATATGCAGCAAGAAAGCTTAAGTTCATACACATTTTTAGAAAGAGTAACTTACTTTGCTAAATAATTACTTTTTTCTATATTCAACACACACGAGTGTTACTGTAGTTTTCTCATGTTTTTGGTCCATGTAATTCAAGGTAAAGAGCTTCTTTGTGTTTAGAATGCCATGATCCTCCTTTACAGCACGCAGATTCATGCTATGGTTGAATGCCATCATCCTCCTTTACAGCACGCAAAATCATGCTATGGTTGAGCTTAGCCCATCACCCTTCCAAACTAGGATTTCTTAAATCTGAGGTTTAATCCAGGCCTTTGCATTCTGCTCATCTAAAATTTCCCCATGTGCTGCTGATGATGTTGATCTGTGGATAATACATGAAGAATTACGGTATCAACTTCCCCAAACCAGGCCAGAAATAGACATCATTTGAGAAGAAATATTTAGATCCTGGGGGTTTGGCACAGTTTGTAGAATGCTTGCCTGCCACAGAAGAAGCAGTAAGCACTTGAGTGATAGACCAGCATCATATAAACCAGTTTTGATGGTGCACACCTGTGGGAGGATAAAAAGTTTAGAGTTATCCTTGGTTCAAGACCAGTCTGGGCTACTTGAAACCCTGTCTGCAAGAGAAGAAGAAAAGAAAAGATAATAGGTTTTGTTGGGATTTGTTACCCCTTTATTATTTTCAAATCGGTGACTTATTTCTCACAAAATACGCATTCACCCAGAATGCAGAAAACTTTTGACACCTCAATTTTATTTCAAAAATTATTATATCTGACAGTATGTTTAAGCATAGGTTGAATAAAAACATTGAAATTAATATGGAAAAGGGAATTGGACTTTTGTGTTATTCCCCAAGCAGAAATAAGATGTATAAACAGAAATTCACAAAAGCTGGTTTAGGATGGGCTGGATGGTGATGAGGTGCTTCAGAATGGGGTGATGTACAGCAGTAGGAGGGTCTCCCCTCCCAGGTGGAAACATCCATTCAGCACTGAACGATCAATCACCATGCCAAAAAAAAAAACTGTCAAGCAGATTGTTACACTAGATAATAGTCTATGATTTTGAAAATTAATGGTGACATCATTTTATAAAAGTTAAGGGGTGCAGAGACAAAGAAAGATAAATAGCCATGAGATCAATCAGAAGACCTGAATAATCATATTAAAGATTAAACAACTAGTTAAAACTGGTTTTCAGAGAACATAGATGGGACAACACACTACCTACCAATGTGGAGGCTTAGAAAAAATGAGTTAGATGTGAGTAGACTGAACAGATAAAATGAGGAAACCCTTCACTCTAAGGATGGATCCTTCTTTGGACAGAGGGACCATTGTATCTATGCAACTATATCTACCTGTGCTTTATTGAATCTTTCTTACTCCATTTTTCTTTTCATCCTTTTGAATTTTTTCAGTGAGAGTACAAGAATAAGAAGACCTCCATACCATCTACACACAGAAACTCTAAAAAGTATTTAGACCTTCAGATGTACACATGGTGGGGAATATTAGCCTCTCATTAGTCTGTAACATTTCTATTCCTGGAAAAAGGACTTGTCAGGCATACTGTATTTCTCAGCTTCCTTTGCAAGGGGGGTTGAGCATGTGTGGCCATGAAGCTGAATCCCAAACATTATTGTAAATGGAGAAAACTGTACCCTCTCCTTTCCTGTCAGTGAAAGTAATGCTGTAGTTCACCAGCTCTTGCTCATTCCACTCTAAAGGCTCAAGGTCCTGACTTCTGCAGCACCCATGACAGCCTTGAGCTAGATAAACAGTTCTGACTATACCACCAGATTACCCAGATCAATTACCAGAAAAAATAAAGTGAGCAGAAGTTATCATTATTGACTCAGAGTATTATTAAGAAAAGATTCTCTTTTAAAAGGGTGCATACTGCATAACACAAGTTCTAAAACGGTTATATGTTGAGCCAGGCATGGTGGTGCACACCTTTAATCCTAGCACTCAGGAGGCAGAGGCAGGTGGATCTTTGTGAGTTCAAGGCCAGCCTGGTCTACAGAGTGAGTTCCAGGACAGCTCAGGCTACAGGGAGACCCTGTCTCAAAAAGACCCCCCCCAAAAAAAATGGTTATATGTTGAATTATCACCCATCTTTAGGCACCATAAAATGCATCTACTCTTTGTAAGTCTAAGCCATGTAGCTAATTCAATAATTTTATGTCTGGCTGACCTAGAACTTGCAAAGTAGACTCGGCTGTCATCGAACTCACTGTCTGGCTCTGAGTTCTGAGTGCTGGGATTATGCTTGTGTACCACGATGCCTGAGAGTATTTTTATATGAAACAGCAACTTAATGATTTTGGTTTTAATTGTACAAGTAAATTACAAAATCTACCTTGCAGATGTTCACTAAGCATTGTCTCACCTTGATCTCATTATCTTTAGAGCATCATCATTATCTATCAATGCATGAGGAATTTGAGATATAGTAAGTGGTTTTTCTGACCCAACTAAGTAGTACATTCATTGGCCCCCATAAGTGAACAGCTCAGGTCTGTTCAGAGCTGTATGAGTCCTGCCATACTATTGCTCTAGCTGGTTCAGGAGAATGTCACTGTGAATCCTTTGGTAGATAGCACAAACTCATACAGTCCTTTTCCCAATGGTCTAGCCTTGTCTGTGCAATTTGCTTCACCCCAAGGCCACTATACATAGGTGCCACCTGATACACAAGCACTGGAAACCTTTTGGAAATGGAGTTTTTGCTGTCTTATTATTAAGAACAATGTCATAGAGGAGCCTGGGCCAACCCATATGAGATCACAGCCATGCCATGTAGATAGAAGTCTTTTTTGCTGAAGCTCCTAACATCTGCAGTGGATAACAGCAGTGTGAATGATTCCAGAAAAGGCCAGTCAGTGAACTGACAAACTGGGCCTAGCTAAATCATAAGCAAGTAACACAATTGTTCTTTTACAAGTATTGGAAATGACTTAAATAACTTAAGTAGGTAATTGATATGGCTACGTGTGTGTGTGTGTGTGTGTGTGTGTGTGTGTGTGTGTGTTGTGTATATGTATGTGTGCACATGCATGTGGGGGCCCAGAGAGACTGATTGTTGGATGTCTTCCTCTATTTCTGTCTACCTCATTTTAAATATAATACTTTTATTGATGTTTTGTGTATTTCAGACATAATTTTTCAGTTCAATTTAGACATATTCCCTTTTTCCTTCCTCCTACCCCATCCCAGATTATGCATTCTGCCATACATGTCCTGCACCTTTCTCTCAGTCTTTTAAAAGTTTTTCTCTGTACAGGTTTATTGATTTGGGCAGAATTTAACTATATCAGTCTGTTCTTTGACCTAGTCCTTATGCTGTCATGGTTTGCTCCCAATTGTATTGCTCCAAAATATGCATATATAAACATCATATATGTACCAGAATTATGTACTCCAGGAACAAACTGTATTTTAACTCTGATATATGTTTAATTTTATATTACTCTAAAATATGAATATATACCTTCCACCCATATACATTAATTACCATGTCTGAAAGTAAGTGGTAAGTTAATTCTAGGCCTAGATTTGATAATATATATATATATAAAATTAAAAAAAGAATTTCTTACACAAATAGCAAAATATTCAAATAAAGTTATTCAGATGTTTTGTTTCAAAAAAAAAGAAAGAAAAAAGGAAACACAAGGATTTCTGAAAAGAAATCCCAAAGAACTGAAGTTCTTTGCATTCTAAACCTAAATGAGAAGGAAGTCATTTAAGACAGCGTCCCAACTCCTAGAGAAATGTTGTACATGCCTACTTTTGTTGGTCATATTTCATTTCATTGTCATAATAAATTTCCTTCACAAAATTAAAAAAAAAAAAAAAAAAAAGAACTACCAAAAAAAAAAAAAAAAAGAGATTCACATTATAACATCACAGACAGGTCTCTCACAGAAGCTTGAGCTGACCATTCATCTATACTGGATGGCCAGTAAGCTCCAGGTCTATTCATGTCTGCTGATATGGCTTTTAAATTTGAATTTATTGTATATATTTTGAATGTATTTCTATGGTAAGGGTAGTTTTGGACAACTTTCTACTATGTCATCTATAAATAGAATGCCAATCTCATCTCTTTTTTAGCTTTTTCATGGTCTCATGTAGCCTAAGCTGGTCTCAAGTCCACTGTGTAAGTGAAAATCCCCTTGCACTTCTGGTTCTCCCACTTCTAATTCCAAGTGCTGAGACTACAGGTGCCTGTCACCATTCCTGCTCTATGAGTGGTGCTAGGGATCAATCCTGGGGCTTCGAGCATGTGAGACACTCTACCAACAGGACTGCATCTCTAGCCCCTCAACTGTACTTTTATAGGCAATATTTTCTTTATATATATTTCTACTTTATATGCTTACCTAGGGGATAGCCACAACAATAAGAGGTTTTAGCATAATATTTACTAACCCAGCAACTGACCACTTTTCAAGAGCAGCATGAAACCATTTTAGCCTAATTGTAGTTTACTTCTTTTTTTTATTTACCAATTTGAATGAGACAATGGAACTGGTCCTTGACTTCTATGGACAGCATGTAAAGAATATGTGAGCCTTCTGTGGCCATCAGTCTTACTGACAGCAGAAGCTGTCATGAGAATTCTGAAGGAGACTGGAATAGAAGTGTGGCATGTCACCAGCACCCCTGCTGTGCTAACTTTGGCACACAGATCATAGGACTCTGGTTACTACCTTGGGTCCTCAAATGCAAGTGAAGTTGTGGGAGATTGCATATTGAAGAGTTTACAGTGCAGTGTGGCTTAATTTAATGCCTTTTTGAAGAAAATTATATGGTACATCACAGTAATGAAAAGACAGTGGGGTATGGGGTTTGTTTTGGGAACCCAGGTCTTGATATCTTTTGCTTGGGTTCTCCTTAGTTTGCCTGTATACTGTAACATTTACACAGAGACTATAATAGGCTATTTTCATTTAAAGTCAAAGAAGATCATTATCTACTCACATTCCAATTCTATCCCCCATGCAGGTCCTAATATCTGTCTTTTCACAATGTGTTCACAATAGCATTCCGTGAATGGAGAAATGTAGGATCAAATGAATAAATACAGGCTAAGCAAATTCCATGATTTTATTTTTTGCTCTCTCTGTAATTTTGTCTGTGTCATTCTAATTTTCAGTATGTATGTGGGTTAAAATAAGCATGGCTTTGAAAAGAGACCATATCATTTTGAGCCAAACTTCCTCCAAAATAATAGTAAATGAAATGTGAATACTATACTTTTCACATTCAAATGTTCTTTCCCATATGTTACAACAAAACTTTAACACGTATGCAATACATTGTTTTCCATAATAACATGTGCCATTATTATTGCTTAATACATGAAGATTCAAATTCCGAAGGAAATGATCTATTCAAACCCCCACAGCTTGTACCTGGTAGAAATGGTTCTGAAACTCAAGCTTTTCTTGTGACATGGATGGCAGAGTGAGCTCCCCAGACCCATCTAAAAACTCAACCACTCACTTTCTGAACTGCTAGGAGTGTTGGTGGCTGAAAGTACTTGGCTATTCTTGGGAAATGCTCCACCCCCCAGAGAGCACAGCCTAGCATTATCAGTTGACCCCTGATGGCTGCTGATACAAAGGTACAAACCCTCTCCGTTTATCATAATTTATGCTGGCCCAGTCTGTTCTGCTGATGCCTTTGTTGCAAGTACATCACAGTACATCCATCAGCATCCTGTTCAGTGTGGCTCCCAAGAACACCTGCAAATGAAGGAAATTATGTGAGTCTGTTCTGAAATTCGTTTCTTACAGTAGCCAACAAGTGAACTCACTTCATCACTTTTCCTTTAAAATGGACCATATGCTTCCTTAAAATTGTATTCAAATAGTGCGTGAAAATTGGCCCATCATGAATTAGTAAAAAATAGCCAATAATAAAGTAGTCTGTTTTTGGTAAAAATGATTTCATATAAACAGTTTGAGAGTTCCAAAGCTTTAGAAGGACTGGGCCTCCACAATGGGCTCTTATCTCTCCCATAATCAGAACATAAAGTATCAGCGCTCTGGGTGATTTGTGTGAGTTGATGAGTGTGGTATGTCAGCAACTTGGCTGCAATCCTAGAGCTGGAGGCAACGGCCCTACAGCGTCTTTGCATCTGCTGGATACAAAGCGATGCAGTGGCTGTTGCATGAGTGTCTGCTTCTGTGCCCAGTTAACGTAAGTTCAAACTCATGTAGATACTGGTGTATTATTCAAGAAACAAATTATATCTGGAAACTATTCTGAATGTTTTTACTTTTCTGAATTTTTTTTACCTTTCTGAATTTTTACTAGAAAGTTATTTCAGAAAGAAGTTTGGGCTAGCAGACACCTACTAGCACAATTTATAGTCTACAAGTGGGGCTTAGAGTCTAGGATCAGAGTTTTTGCACTATAGATAATATAAGACAAAAATAAACAGATGTGGCAGTTAACATGTTAATAATGTTAATAATCTAGTAGAGTCTAGCATCTCACTATATTCTAAAAATAAAGTGAACATTATATAACTATTATATAAACTCATAAATGTGAGTTTGAAATAGTGTTAACTGGGAAAAGAAGCAGAGAGTTCTTGAAATACCTATTACACCACCATGTATGCACCATACACACATACACATACATGTGCATATATAATATGGCATAAATAGCAATAGCCTCACAGAACCATCAATATTCCAATATCTCATGACATCCTTGAGTTTCTGTGTGTACTATCTTAATGTTTGGAAGATATTTTGACTTTGCAGTTAACAAAACTGTATTATACACATATTTATATATACCTGTACCTATACATGTGAAATATGTACATGTATGAATACATTGAATATATTGTACTAAATGTCATACTGCTAAAGAATTGTAGTCTAAGTTACTATCTCAAAAATTATTTTGTAACCTATCAGTAAATCATTGGGCATGCTATGCTATGTGTGCATTAACATATAAATTATATATTGTATACTTTATAAGTTTAATTATTTTAACATAAAATACATGTACATTTAATATGCATAAAAATACAGTAAAGACAATTTTCTCCGTTTACCAGTTTTAGCTGAGTACTTGTATGATCTCCAGTAAGTCATACATTTACTTAGTCTTCATATCCTTATTTCTATAATTCTTTCAGAATATAATTTATGGCCTGATAAAATGTGGAGTAGCATTTATTAAGTTTTTAAATATATTCATTTGATGTACGAATTGCAGAGAGCCTTATTTTACATTTTGCCTCTACAATACAAAATATTTAACATTTAACTGAAGAAAGAATAGCACTTCTTAGGCACTACTCATGACATTCCAAATGGAGGAAGAAGTGCATATTCTGAGACATATGGCGGGCAGAGCAGCATAGGCAATGATAAAGCCCCAACGGAAATAAGCCTGCTTGTCTTTCATGCTAAAATTGGTAAGAGTTGGATGCACCAAAGGCTAAAATAGAGTGGTAAAATGTGCAGAAGTGTCTATTTGTCTGGGGAGTGACCTAAAAGACAGTGATTAGCTAGAACTATATTAATAACTTGGGTGACCATAATGGAGTTATCCCAGGACCTGGCTAACAGCAAGCAAAGCTACAGAATATCTGTGTTTGATCTAGGAGTAGATTTGGAAAACTTGGGTGTATTTTATTATCATTACAGTAGAGGGTGTGTGAAAGTAAAATGCTAGGTCAGCAAATCCAAGGGAAGGTTCTGAACAGAACAGCGGTATGGTATTTGATAACAGGGCAGGGTGTTTTCGTCAGAGGCAGCATTGGTGGCTTTATAATTTGCTGTTTCATTTATTTCTGCATTTGGCTTTGCAGCTACCAACTGGCACGGAGGGGACCCTTCTGGCGTATTGAACCAAGACGGAATAAAACTCACTCCAGCTTCTGTACAGATCGTCGGGACATTTTAAATTTGGCTCATGGCAAGAGAAGTGTGTACTTTGGATTTCTTTTTATAATAGTGGTGATATGTGGGCAAAGTTAGTCTCTTCTACGATTTGGGGATTTATTTCTGAAATAGTTGCTTAGGTCTGAGGAACAGGCAATATATCTCTGTAGAAATAGTTCTAATCTTTAAAAATAGTTGGAATCTTTGTTTTGCATGGGGAAAAAAACTTTCAACTCTCACAAGTTGAACAGATATCATTGGTCTTTAAAGGATATGGCGAATTTTCCCCTTAGGCTTTATCTGGATCCACTTAGAATTTATTAACTTGATTTCAAAAATCTTCACCATATACACTCCTACATCAAAGACAAATGTTATATATTCTTCATTAGAAGTAAACTCATTTTTAATTTTCCTTTTCATGTGGAATATTTAACAAATTATTCATATGTACATAGAATTTTAAGTACTCAGTTTAATCATTTTTATATATCAATTAAGCCCCATAAGCTGTCTCTAGTCAAGACAAAGAGTATTACCAGGTATTTCCTGTGTTCTCATCATCCTCTTCTTCCTCCCTCAAAAGAATAATTATTTGGGCATTATTACAGATGTCTGGATTAGACATTTATTTAAATATTTTGATAATATTAAGATATTTATATAAATGTAATCTACCCTTTGGCATATATTTAATATCTGAGTCTGTGAGATGTATCCATGCCTCTGCCCTTAGAAGCACGTTATTCATTTTTATTACTCTGTAATAATCTATTATATCAATATTATACTGTTGTATTCAATCTTCTTCTGATGACTACAACCACTTAAGTTGTTTTCAGTTTTCACTACATCAAGTAATTATTCCATCAACTCTTTTGCACATAATTTCAGTGTACATATATAAGTGGGTTTTCAATATCCTGTATAATTGTTATGTCACAGATGTTGGTATGTCTTGCCCCTTGGCAATCTAATGAGATTTGGGTTATCAGTGTCTAGAGTGGAGGTATTTGTACTCTGCTTTTCTGGAGTATGATGATATCGTGGTTTTCAGCATAATGACCAATAATATTGAGCATTTCTATTTGTGATTGTTATCTAAGTTTTGATCTCCTCTTCCTCCTTCTATTTATAAATTTTACTTGTTATTTCATACATATAAATATTTCAAGCTAATGATTGCTTCTGTTCCATGTTTTAAACTATTTTAAAGTATCTTCATGGAGTCTGACAGTGTGGCGATGTGCCTCTAATCCCAGTACTGAAGAGGCTGAGACAGGTGGATGGACAGTTGGAGGCCAATCTGGAATACATTGTAAGATCCTGTTTCAAAAATAAATCAATAAATTGAACAAATATAAAAATAGACTATCTTCATGGTCTATTTCAATAAGCAGAAAATAATTTTGTAAGGTACAACTTATCAGTCATCTTTTCATTGGTGCTTTTGTGTTCTTTTTAAAGAAATGCCACTGTCAGGCCAGGCGTGGTGGCACACGTCTTTAATCCTAGGACTTGGGAGGCAGATGCAGGTGGATCTTTGTGAGTTCAAGGCCAGCCTGGTCTACAGAGTGAATTCCAGGACAGCTTGGGGCTACAGGGAGACCCTGTCTCGAAAAGAGCAAAAAAAAAAAAAAAAAAAAAAAAAAAAAAAAGAAAAGAAAAAAGAAATGCCAGTCTCTTCGTCTTAGGGAGATTCAAGTACATTACCTTGCATGAAATTTCTTGTTTCTTAGTTTGTACTTCAGTAAACCATATTACACCTAGAGTTCTTCTCCAAGAGCACAAGGATCAAGATTCACTAAACTTTCTCCATTGCTGTGCTCTATTCTTTTTACCATGTAGTGGTATCTGTGTATAGAACTAATAGAATCCACATTTCATTCCAGTGGTTAGCCTTTCTATCATTGTATCAATAGTGAGAAAACAGCCTTGCTACCTGTAATACATGCACTTTGCCTTGCTTCGCTTTACTCCTTTGAATTTACATATTAATTTTAAAAGGAACGTATCAATTTCCATAAAATAATAGAGTGATTTAATTGCTATTGTACTGATTCTAAACAAAATAGGATTGTATTAAGAATGAGAAAACTTATAATTTTTGGCCAGTTCTACTGTTTATTTAGCTCACCTTTAAATCTTTCTTTCTTAATATTGTTTTTTTAACTTTTAAGTGTAAAAATTTCATGATATTTTTTGCTAGATTCAAATCTAGGAACTTGAAGAGACCAGTACTGTATATCATATTTTGTTTCAATTTTTCTGACCATTTGAATCAGTCAACTGAATTTGTCTTTGAATTCCAATGTTTACTTTACAGAAGTTTGTGTATATTTTGTTTTCATGATGACGCCATTTACAAACAAGTTAACATTTGTAACCCTTTTCCAAATCTTGTCATCTTTCATTTTTTCTTGTAAGCTTTTCACCAGCTAGAGCATTTAAAAGAGAGCTGAATTGAAGTAATACTATCTTGGCCACTCTGTCTTTATTTCCCCCAATGCTGGGAAGAAACTTCTAATATTATTAAATATATCTACTATAAAATTTTTATAGCTTTCATTAATTATATTGAGAAAGCACCCCTCCACTCCTAACTTGCTAAAAGTTTTCACAATGAATTTTAGCAAAGCATACTTCTCATCTACAGCATGAAAATGTCTTTGTTCTTTTTACTCCTTTATCTGTCTAGTTAGACTGATAGATTTTAATGGTACTGTTCAATTCTCCATACAAAATAAACATAAGTTGGTTTCGATGTGCTATCTGTCTTACAATTTGATTGGCTAATATTGTCTTTAAGAATATTCAATACATCCACAAATTAATAGATGAGAAATGTGGCATATATATAACATAGAATATTATTCATCTATAAAGATATGAAATCATGAAATTTTCAGGAAAATGAATGGATTTGTAAAGTATAACATTAAGAGAAGTGAGCCCAATTCAGAAATTAAAAATCCACACATTCTTCCTTAGATATGGATCCTTCTATGTATACATGTATGTGTGTAATGAGTTGTAACAATGGGTGTTAGGAAGGAAATGAAGGTACATTAGGTGATAAGACAGGATTAAATGTAGGTAAAAGCACTGATGAGTCATAAAAGACAATATAAAGCTAAGTTTATCTGTTTTCATCTCAAGCATGGATTATTTTTTTCTTTTTATATGGCAATTAAGTAAATTCAACTTTATGGACATTTGAGTAGGAAGAAACATAAAACTGAATAAATAAATAATAAAGTAATAGATTGTGAAAATTTAAAAAATAATTTTCAAGAATGTTTCTGAAAGAAATTTTCTTGTAATTTTTATTTTTTCTAATTTTCTTTTTAAATTTTAAAGCAAGGAATACACAGACTAAGCTGAAGCTAGAAAAGTGTTTCTTTTCCTGTTCTTTGAAAGTGGTTGTGTGGAGTTGTATTTGTATTTAAACATCTGAAATAATTCAACAGAGAAGGTAGAATGGGAGAGAGTTTTTTTATCATGAAGGTTTTTAATAATATATTCAACTGGTTTATAGATATTAAGTTGATCTGAATTTCTATGTTTTTTTCTGCCTACTTTGGTATATTTTATTATTATTTTCTACCCTAGGGAATAACTTTTTTCATTTCATCCAAATTAAAGAAAAATTCACTTGGACTATATTTGATTGTAGAAGGAAAAACATTTTATAAATGTTATTACATCCTGCAAATTGAACACATATTATGTAATATTTATAGGGTATTTCAGTAATGGGTCAACCTCTGTAGGCTCCTTTAATCAAAAGCTTTATTTCACTGAGTGATATTAGATTTATTATGATAAGAATGTATTTTGATAACTATTGATCCTTACCTTCTGTCTACCATATTTGAAAAACAATGAGAGCTACTTAGTCCCAAACATACTTCCTATTTCCTATTTTTGCTATTTACCATCCACTATTCTTAAGCATTTTTACATACTTCTTGTGTTATTTCTTGGTCACACTTAATTTTAACATTTAACTGTTTGTTACAATGAAATCTCCTGGTTGGAAGTCAAAGTATGTATAAACTCCATGGTTCCCTTGTCTATCTGTACGTCATAAATACACTGTATAAAATCTGTTGCCCATGTCTTAGCCGTCATGTGGAATTTCAGTTCAACATTATTTCACGTACATTCACTTTTACTCCATTTACACAGATAAAACCAACGACTCTAAACTGGGTCTACTTCCTTCAAGAGAATGAATTCAGAGTTTAGCGTCTCCAGAAATATCACCTCAGGTTATAAAATCCCACCCTCCCATGCTATTTACCTTTCTCTCCTCAGAAATGGGTTCAGAGTGGAGCAAACCACAGTTAAACTCACAGGTTTCTGCAGTGATGGTGACCTGAGGTGACGGACAGTAAGGGCAACGTTCAGGATCTCAGTCAAGAATATTAGCGAGGGCTCCACCAATTCAAATTTAGGGTACCTTCTGTGCAGTCAGAGGCCAGCACTACACAGGCTGCCTTTATGAGGACTTTGGTTATACAAGCCCTGGGCTGGCTCCCACTCTTTGTGGCTATCCAGGCAGGCCATTTCACCTATTTAACGCGGCCGGGTGGACCAAGGAAAGCATGGACAACTGGGTGCTTTTCATTGCTAATCCTGGCCCTGACTCACTCTGTGACCTCTCCTGGTGTGTTTCTTCAGCTGGAAAGAGAAGATAATAATAATGACCTATTTAACAAGGGGTGTTGTGTGGATTAACAGTTAATAACATGTTTCATGAGACAAGGCAGCATTGAGCTGGTAAATACTAATAGAAAGTTTCTCCACGTTACAAAGTACATTCAGCCTTTTCTTGAAGAAAACCCAGTACGCTAGAGCATGAACATACAAAGCAGTTGAAATGAGGTGAGTTTTCACATGGCCCACGAAACTTCTCTTTCTAAAAGGGTACTGAGCAGCTTTTCTGTAGGATCTTAGCTCCAATCTGGGAGTTCTTAAGCTTTCTGAAAATTTCATCCATACCCAAGACATTATTTTAGCATTTGGTGTTTGCATTCAGATTTATGTATTTTTTCTTCTTCTGAGAGGGTCTCGCTAGTCAGAGCTAGCCCAGGACATAGTCTGGGCTGGCCCAGATCTCCCAGGAATCCACCTACCTCCGCCAGGATCAAAGGCGCGAGCCACCACACCCGGCTCGGATTTAATTATTATGTGTACTTGGATATACTTTCCCTCTAAAATCAGTTAAGAATAAAGATCTTTCAGCATAGTACCTGGGTGATATCATAAGACTTCGGGCAAGTCATCACGACACACAAGCCTTTACATCATATGGATGCTTCCTTATGAGGAAGTCTTGCTCTGTTTGAGGAAATTACACTAACTTTAATGAATTTGAACTCACCTATAGCTCTTTATGACCGTATAACATGTCTCATTAGGTAATATACCTCCAAGAATTTAGCACTGAGTAGCTGCTCACAGGTAAAATTATTTATAATTGTCAAATTAATTCCATCTCTAATGCATTCTATTTCTTTGTATATACTTGTATTTTTACATTGCTGGAGAAAAGTCACAGATAATAATACAAAAGAACTGTGAGTTACTTTACTAAAAGAAAACCAAAAGGATAGCGATAATTTCTAGACACCAAAAAGTTCTTATGTTAAGGAACTACTGCTTTTTGTTTATTTTTTTTTCATTAAAACATATTCAAGAAAAAAATATAAGAAATGCATCCTGAAAAGGAAACCTAGAGAAGAAAATGAATACAATATTTAGTAAGGACTGGTAAGGTCCCTGGAAAACATGAAACTAAAAAGATTTTTACAAAAAATAAGATGTTTTACATTTTTACTCATTTTAATCAAAGGTGTTTTATAGCAATGTTCATAATTATTTGCCTTTTGTGAATCCACATACATTTAATGAGATATTGAGAGGACTTATATAATACATATTTTTGACATTTACAAATAAAATGCTTTCAAGCTCATTATTTCGCTTATTTCTTAGGAGTTTCTTGAATAATAAAAAGGATATGTATAATCAATCCTAATCTTTCTATTGGGAAAAATGAGACAGAATTTTTCAATGTTATATATATACACATATACACGTGTGTGCATGTATGTCTGTATGTGCATGGGTTTGTGGGTGTGCCTGTGTGTGTGTGCCTTTGCCCATGGCTGCACAGCTAGGTAAAAATTATACTGAAATTGCTGTCGAAGTTTCAGTACTTACCACTATGCGACTATTGCATTTTGTATTATTTAAGTTTATTACTTTTCAACTTGATTGCTATATTTCTATCTATGTACATCAATCACTTGATAGGAAGCAAGAAAGAACAAAAGGAAGGAAGGAGGAAGGAAGGGGCAGAGGGAGGGAGGGAAGGAAGGAGGTACTAAGGGATGGAGATAAAGATTGAAGGGAGGGTTAGGCTTTATATTGTTGATACAAGGAACTTGTTAGTTCATTAAAATGTTCCACCCAGAATTGCATATGAATTCCATAAAAACAACATAAATTGAGATAGAACACAGAATCATGGGACATTTAGATTTCCTTCACCATACATAGTGATTAGCTTTCACAAATAAAAGTGTCTTGGTATAACATATCTGCAGGAACGGTTCCATAAAACAAACATGATAAGCATTTGAAATTAACTTCAACCATGAAGTAATTTCTATACATTGACTTAAAGTAATATTCCTCTCCCAGGAGCCTGCCTGCAAGCATGTAGGAACTTAGGAACTTATGTTGATTCACCACTACCCTCTCCCAATATTTTCAACAGTTTTCTGGGACAAGTTAGTATAAAAATTAGAACGTGAGAACTGTTGACAGAGGTTTCTGTGGAGGACCACCACTTGCTTCCCCGCTGTCAGAATGAGAATGAGAATTGTTACTTTTCAAAGCACAGCTTCTCATAAAAAAAAAAAAAATACTTAGCGGCCATAAGTGGGAAAACTCAAATATAGAATATAATAGAAAACAAATGCATTTTAATTACTTACTGGACTATTTGACTAATAATTGTCTTTTCATAAACAAAGCATATTTCTGAATAATGTTAAGATTGGTATTTGTAAATTTTAGTTATATCTGCAATGGAATAACATAAGAATTTTGATTTCAAGTCTCAATTGCAAAGTCAGTGGCAGAGACTTGTTGCATTTAATTGTCTCTGGTGGACAGTTTATGCTTTAGTTTGACAGTTGGCACTCGTGAAGCACTATCCAATGTGGTCACATACAATCTACTGACTCTTGTCTTAAGATATCACATCTACCACCATGTCTCACATATTTATGACCAAAGTTGCAAATACCATTTCTTTCCATTTTAATTACATATGTAAGTAAAATCACCTTTTATATAATTATTTGAATAATGAGATTAAAGCTGTTTAAATTTGGATACAAAGTACCTTCCAGAAAGATCCATGTGTTGGGGGTGTGGTCCCCAGATGATGATACTGTTGGAGGAGTTTAGGAGAGAGGAAATAGGTCACTGGGGCAGACACTTCGGTGCCTGTGCCTCCCTCATTCCTATTCTACAAACTTCCACTCACAGGATGTTCTTCTTACATGGAACTAAGAGGCCATGGACTGAACCCTTGAAAACTGGGAGCCAAAATAAACCTGCCCCCCTTTAAATTGTTTATGTCTGGCACAGTCCCAGCAATGAATAAAGTAAGCATGTACTGAAGATGTTATATTGTGATACAGAAATCAAAATCTAAGGTGAAATGTACATGAACATACATACCAAGGATATGATTTATCTGATCAAAAAGAACCCTAATTATGTCACCAGAATTAAAGTCAACATATATTCTACTAAACAATCTGTGTAAAATTGTACAACTGCCATAACTTTTGTTAGTCTGTACACTTTATTTTGAGCATGACCCCTCCACTGTAAAATGAGATGGCTGCTAAAGCTTTCATTATTTTGTGTCCCTTTTTTCTTCAGTGTGCGTGCCTGCTCCATCACTCCAGGCTTCACTTAGGGGGCTGCAAGGGTCCTGTGTTTGTGTGCTGTGGATTCCAGCACTAGATGGCAACTAGCATATACCTGGTTCAATTAATAAAATTATATGATTTTTCTTGATTTCAAACAAATTAGGGTGAATGTTCCAGCTTCTACTCAACTGGATTTCATAGGAATATCAGAAACATTCTAGTATTTTCCCATGATACAATATATTCAGAGGTAGAATATTCATGTCACCTAAGGACACATGTAGACTTTGTAGACAGTCTGAAATCTGATAAAATCTCCTTTACTTTCATGTTGAAAGATTGTATTCTTCTGAAAGTAAGGCTCAGAAGGCAGTTCTCTTAAGATTCTGTTTCTCTGATAGTCTTTGGATTGTCATAACTTAAGACAAAGTGTGCACACAAGCACACACACACACACACACACACACACTGAAAAGGATATCTTTGATATATAATAAAGTAAATGCAGTTATTACTATCTTTAAAGAGTATGCAAACTATATAGTCATTAAACGCTGAAATAAACCCACCTTTCACAGATGGCAAAATATGTTCAGAGAACTTGATGAATTTGCTCCATATCACATAACATGTGAGTAGCAGGTTACATCAGTGTGAGCCCAGTTTGCCTGTAGAGCTGTGCATGGAACCTAAACATCAAACAGCTTCACCTTGGGTTTTCTTGGACTACATTCTATACTGTGGTGTAAGAGTCTATGTTTGTTTAGAACAATGCAAGTTACAAAAGTATTACTGGGTCATTTTAAAATTTTATTTTAAAAATATTTTACTCAACCTTAAAGAATTTCATACATCAGTACAGTGTATTGCTCACATACACCCCTACCACCTTATCTAACTGACACTAGAATCTCCCTCAAAGACTTCGCTATTTATGTCCTCTTTTTTTATATTACCCCACCCCCACCCCGCCGCCACTGAGTCCAATTACTGCTGCCTGTATCTGTAATGGGTGTTGAGCCATCAGTGGAAAATGAGAAACTGACCAGCAGCTACAAACACTAAGAGAAATGACTCTCCCTCCTGTAAACACCTGCAAACTGCTAGGCATGGGAACTTATGAACCTCTCCCACATCCATGCTGGAATATAGACTGATTTGATTGTGGCAGGTCTTGTACAGGTGACGACAGCTTCTGTGAGTTGTGGGTTCATAATGTAGCAGCCACACAGTGTTCAGAAGACAGGATTTCACAGAACTCCTCCCCATCCTCCAGCTCTTACAGTTTTACTGTTTCCTCTTCTACAGTGCTCCATGAGCCTTGTGGGGAGGAAGACTGATACAGATGTTCCATCTAGGGCTGAGAACTCACAGCCACTTTTTTCCCGGCACTTTGATCAGTTATGAGTTTCTGTATTAATTGGTGTCAAGAGCAAGAAGCTTCCCTGAACAAGTTGAGAGCAACACAAATTTATGAAGTGAGTTTTTGGCACAGCTATGCCGTGTTGAAAGGTGATGTTCTCAGATCCCCCTGGCTCTACTAAGTTCCAATAGGTGCCGGGGTGCCAGGGAGGAAAGTGGGAGCCATCCATTTCTACAGCCTCAATGTTCAAGGGATTCTGGTTTGTGAGAGAGGAAAGTCTTCTTTTGGACGTTTCCTTGGACTCCTGCAGTGTACACTGGCCTCTTCCGGTCCTCTAATTTTATTTTTAATAGTTTATTTATTTATTTATTTATTTATTTATTTAATTTTTTGTCTTTTTGAGACAAGGTCTCCTTGTAGCCCCAGATGGTCTGGAACTCAATATATAGACCAGGCTGGCCTTGAGCACACAGAGATCTGCCTGTCCCTGCCTTTTGAGAACAGAGATTAAAGGCATGTGCCACCATACCTGGATCTATTATTTTTGTTTTATGTGTATAAATGTATTGCCTGCATATATACAAGTACACTAACGTTGCACAGTGCCCACAAGGTCAGATGAGGGTGTTGGATTTTCCTGACATTGGAGTTTCAGATGGTTGTTAACAACCATGTGGGTGCTGGGAACCAAAACCAGGCCCTATGCAATATTATCTAGTGGTCATAACTGCTGAGACATTTCTCCACCCACTCTTATTAATTTTTTAATTAGCAAACATTATTTGTGCTACATTGTGGGAAGACATATACATGTGTAATGTGTAATGATGAAACCAGGGTAATTAGCCTTTGTTTTTAGCTGCTCTGGGGATCAATCCAGGACTTCACACATTCTAGGCAAGTATGTACACTAGGGCTGAGCTATACTTTTAACCAAGAATTTTTAATAAGCATGAAGAAAGCACTACTTAGTGGAATCCCTACCCTTCCTACAGAAGGGTTTCCCCCCCAAGCAGCTATGAAATTGATCATAAGAGCCAAACAAATTAGCCACATTATTTTTTTAAAGATAGGATATTATTTTGATCATGTAAGAGAGGCTTCAGTGTGACATGGTTCACTTTTGCTTCATGACTTTGTTAATTATTTAGCCGCTTTTGGGGTAGCAATGCACAAGTCTTTTCTTATGTTAGCTCCTGCTCACAGAGCATCTAGCATAAGCGTGGTGGGGTACGCTCCACCTTCATAAACATGAAAAACACAATGCTAAGCAACATATTAATAAAAACTCAAATGACAGAATTATGAAATTCTAAGATGTATTCTAAGATGTATGATTTACCACATTTTATTGACAGTGATAGAAAGTGAATTAGCTATTCAAATCAATTGAATTCATCATTTTTTCTTTTATTTATAAATGAGGATATATGTAGACATTCAGAAAGAAACAAGCTTTGTGTTATGGTTCAGCATAGACTCTCTGAGCTGCTTACAAAATACAGATATATAATCGAAATGTAAATAAGCAGATGTTCAAATAAATAATCTATTTGAGAGAGGTTATTATGACAGTAGCTGTTGTCAATATGCTACTGGAAATTCTGGGGAGTCCCTTCATGATTACCAGATGATACTAGTGAAATTGGGGTCCCCTCTTAGGGGTCTTAAATTCACTAATAAAAAGCATTAAGAACAGACTCAAATAGAAGCTTGAGGACAATTTTACTAGAATTAAAAAAAAATCCTAAAATAGGAAAGCTGTAAATCTCCACAGTTGCTCAGAAGAGGAGAATGGAGGACAGAAGGAAAAGCAAGCCATGTTGAGTTAAGCCAAGATGGAGGTGAGCCACAAGCTGGCAGGCTGCCACATGGCTGGGAGGGGAGCAGTAGAGAAAGAATAAGGAAGCCCAAAGCACCAGAAAAAGCATGCTAAGCTCTGGCCAGCAACTGAAAAAATGAGACCAAAATGAAGAAAAAAGAAATAGCAATGCCTTTCTGAGTTATGATTCAGAAAGACAGAAGGACCCACCTGAACCTCAGGGTAGCTAATAGTGATTGCACCAGGGGGTGGGACTTCTGGGAAGGAAAAGTACAGTATTTCACCAAAGAGGTTAAATATTCTACCTACCTCTCTAGCATGTCTTACGGCAAACGGTACTCAATTGGCCATGTAACTGACTGACCCAACTTGATCAACTCTTTTATATTTTGGAGAGCCTGGAATGTTAGCTCTCCACCCAGACTAGAGGTATAGCTGGGCCCCTCATAGGTCCCCATAGACCCCTGATGGAGACTACTGTCACATGTATTGGACATGTCAAATTATTTCTAATCAGGAAAAAGTTCATGAAGAATCTATGAAGCTTATTTCTATTCTGTTCTATAGTTATAATTTCCTGGATAGGCTAAAAAAAGGCTGTCTTGAAGTAAATGTCTGATATTAAGAAACATAAGAAATTTAAATAATTGCAAGCATTCGATATTCAACATTCCCAACTTTCCAGATGGCCCTAACTGCTAAAAGTGTTCATGAAAGCCTTATAAATATGATTAAAATGGAAATATTCAAGTGCGAAATAAAATGAGAACTTGGGAGTCAGTAGTGAAATTAATCTATGGAATCTTAAAGGGCCTGTGAAGTTATTGGTCTTTGTTCTTTGTATGCTTTAAATTTCTATTTCATAATTTATAGTGATGTTTAATGTAATATAAATACTTTTGTAGAATTAATAGGGTATAATCAAAACGTTTTTCTCTTGTTTCAGGATTCAAGAAGACTTGAGTTTAGAAAGCTTTGCATGCTCAGGTTTCAGGTCCATGCAGAGCAGTAGTAATAGAGTGAAGCGACCACCAAATTGTTCATTCAAAGAAAAGATGAATCAAAACTGCAAAGGGATTAGACATTTTAATATGTCTAATATTCAAGGTTATATATCTAATACTCAAATATAAAAAATTTACCGTTCTACTAGAGATTCTTATTATTATCCACTGCAGCAGTGTTCAGAGACTGAGCCTTTAGGGAATTATTTGGGTCATGGTGGTTCCAACTCTGTAAAACCACTTGCTGAGCAGAGTTTGGGTATTTGTGCCTTTCATCCTTCTGTCTTGTGGGAATGTTGCATTCCCTTCCTTCTTCCAGAAAGACAGAGTTCAAGGTGCTGTCTTGAATGCAGAACCTAGCCATGTTGGCTATTCATCTTTTGGTTCCTTTAACAAATAATCATCTTATAAGAAGGAGAGGTTCTGCAGCAATCTGAGGCATTTCTTCCCTTCAATGCCCAGAGGAGTCAGTCCTTCTGCTGGGACTCTCTGGTACTTCCTATTCCTTGCAAAGCTGCATTTTCTTTTTCAGCCATTTAGTTGGTGATACTCTGGCCTGTTGGAACATACAAATCCTTTCCCATAGTTAGTTTTAAGCTTTGGATTGCCAGGTTTTTTGACAAAAAGTTTTCATATTTATATATATCCACCTTTTTATTTTAGGTTTTTATTTTTGACCCATAAGTCTCAAGAAAGCAGTTGTATTATATATACCTATAGGGTGGAGTCAAGGCACAGCTTTCATCAAGTTCACCCATGCTATATTGGGTGACTGTATGTGTTAACTTGGGAACAAACTTTATATAGATCTAAATCATCCTATACGGTGAAAGAGAGTTTACCAAATCATACTAATAAGATGACAGCGTATATTATAAGAAACATTTGTTTATCACATACCCAAAAGTAATTGTTTATAGCAGTTTTTAATTAAAGCTAATGTGGAACAGCAGTTTATATCACAATTAACTCAGATGCATTACCGTTTTATCAGCCTTTAAACAAGTTGTAATATACATTTTTATTTTTACTAGTCCTAAACAACCATGTATCCTGTAGACAGAGTCTGGGCAAACTGGATTCTTGTTGAATCACGTCAATTAAATATGCACCAATAAATATACACCCGTGTCCCACCCACCCTCCCACCCTTCCGGGTCACCATTTCAGTCAGTTTTCTTGATGCAATCTTTCTGTTGTTCTTTTAATATGCATCCTCTCCACAAGAATATTTATAATTGGGTATTGGTACTGCATCCACATATGACAGAGATACCATTTGTTGTTTGTTTTTCTGGACTGTGTTACTTCACTTAACATGATGTCTTCTAGTCCATCCATTACCTGTAAAGTTCATGATGTGTCTTTCTTTATTTTTTTTTTTAATCATTGTCAGTACCACATTTTCTCTATCCATTCGTCAGTTGAGGGGCATTTGGGTTGATTCCATTTTTTGCTATTGTGAACGAGCGGCAATAATATAGCTGCATGTATCTCTGCGTAAGATGAGTCTTGTGGGTATATACCCGTACTGCAGACACCAGGCCCCTCTCTGGATCCTACTGGTACAACAATTTTTTAATGAATCCTAAGAAGCTTACCTTCTAGGTGCCACAAAGGTTTTAATACATGAGACTTTCTTACTCCCCCCTATAGAATAAGGAGAAATTATGAGAGATTGAGGTCGTTCTTCCAGCTTAGATTGGAGCCAGCTGTTAAAGGTATTCTCTTGTAAATCAGTAGAACTGCCTTCTTCGATTGACTAATGGACATATAATACTGTGAGGGGGATTATTCTCTTTCAGACAAATACAATGCTTAAGTCTCCTTAAGCTATGCACTTAAAGCAAAATATATTAATACAGGAGCTCTGACATCAATGGATTATTCTCCAAGGAGATGTTGGCCAGGGATCCAACCCCCACAAAAAAGCAGAAGGCTCTGCCTCCAAACTGGGATATCTGCAGAAGAGAGGTGATAAAGGCCCTGCTGTTGAAGATCTGATATAAAAATGGGAAAGATGTATGAGACCCACTTGCAAGTATACAGATGGTCTCTGGAATGCCAGAGAGTGCTACAAAGGACACTAGAAGCATAATTAGGTCTCCTTGGTCAAGCAAACTCCTCCGTCACACCAGCTACACTCATCTGCTGGAAAACGGTGCAGCATGGCAGCCATATGTTGTATATCCCCAAATCTCAATTGGCTATTAGCTCTCTCCTTGGAGAAATAACCCACGCTGATCCACAAGCTTACATCCTTAGGGTTAGGAGATGTTATAAGCCACAAAGGACCCTGTCATAACTTAACAAGAAGAAAATGTAATTCATAGTATTAACATCCATCAAAACATCGTGTGTATATAACAAGGATAACCTACCATAAAAATTAGTACTGTTTAAATCCTATATATTAATTGCTGTGCTTCATTTGTAGGATTGAAAGGCTTAATATATAATATCTGTTAATTACCTATATATCTAATGCATGTGCTTCATTAGTAGGATTGAAAGGTTATGCTGGACAAGCTGGCAGCCCATGAAAAAAAAAAGCCAGAATTGACTAGAGACCAAGACAAAAGCTCCAGAGAAAGGAGACTGTTTTGCTTCTCATACCACACAGTGCCCTTTTCTAAGCCTAGGGAAACAACTGCGGAAGAGGGGGCCGTGGTAGAATGTAAGGGCTAAATTGGGGTGATGGTGAAAACTACAAAACAATATAGACGTGGGGCTGGAGGATACCCTAGCGTTAAGACACCGACGCTCTTGCAGAGGACCCGGTTCGATCCCCAGCACCCACATGGCGGCAAGAACCGTCTGTAACTCCAATTCCAGGAGAACTCCAGTTCAGGGAACCGAGACCCTCTCTGACCTCCCGCATTGCACAACGCGGTGCACAGACCTGCATGCAGACAATGACCAGTTCATACACATACAAAAAAAAAAAAAATAAATAAATAATAAAAAAAAAAAAAATTTAAAAAAAAAAAAAAAAAAAAAAAAAAAAAACAATAATATAGACTGGACACTCATTGATACTTGATTGAACATAAAGCCCCCCCCCCCCCCTGGATGTGGGACCCATGAGCTGTGTGGGTTGGGCACAACTGTCGAAATTTGATTTTACATGAAGGATGCTTGTACTCACAGCCTATCACCTACTGTTTAAAAAAAAAAAAACAGAGAATGATGAAGAAAGTTATGCAGAATGCGTGACTGGGATGGGTAGGGGTGGGGTGGGGGAAGGGAAGGGGATTATATGCCTGAACTGAATGGAAAATGATGTATGAAATACACAAAACATCAATTAAAAAATAAATGAATATACAAAAAGAAGGAGAGGTTCACAGTTCATTGGAAAACTTTCAAAACAAGTGATTCCTTGGGGCTTGTGTCATGTCATTGTTGGTGATGGATGATCCAAAACTCTTTTCACCTTTTTATGGCCAGGAACAAATGGAAAGGAAGATTAAACGGCTGAAGTCACAATGTCAGCTTCAAGGCATGTCCCCACTGATTAAGAGGCCATTGAATAGGCCTTACTTCTTAAAGATTCCACCATTTCTCAAGAATTTTGAAGGTTGGGATCTGTTCTTTAAAACCATATAGGCTTTTGGGAGAACATCTATTCTAACAAAAAATAGCATTAGCATTTAACAGACACCAAATATATAGGTGGTTAGATCAAGGACTTCTCAGCCTCTATCATTCTGTGGAAGAAATTGATGTTCATTATAAATTATGTAGTATTAGGTGTTTTGACATAGCTGGAAAAATGCAGTAAAGCATATTTTGAAACATCAAATGTCACATACTGTTTCTTTAATCAAAGCTTTATCAGATCTTAAATGTCACATGCTTTGCTGAAATATGGGAATGTTGAGGAATAGCGAGGTACTCAGATGTTTGACCTTGGCCCATACAGAACAGAGTTTTTGAAAATTTTCCAGTGTGAAAGGTAACTTTTCTAGCATACAGCTATAATGTCAATACTGAGGGTATTCTGATGATATTGGCTTGAATTTTATTTGAAAGTTAGTTTTGCTACTATTTTCTTCAATATTGTAAACTTTAGGATTGTAAAATGTGCTTGAAAATTCAGAAGTGCGTTGGTTATCTGTGCTTCTTTGAATGAGCTGGAGTGTTTTTCCCTGAGAATCTAGCTTGTCAATCACTTAGCAGTCCTTTTCTTCCTTTCTGTGCCCAAATCCACTATCCGGGCTGTTTGGTTCTCTCTTTCTTAGCCTTCAGAAGTTAAACTCCTATATTGAAAAAAAAAACTATCAATATTTATTTTACAGGATCCCTTACTTTTCTTTCTGAAAGGTGAACTCTGTAGTGGAGGAGTGAGATCTCAAGAGTACTAATTAAACATCAAGAGATCAGACTTACATGAGACACTTTTTTCTAACTAGAACTCTTTAATTGGCCTTGAACTCCTGGAAGTTTTCAGATTCAATAGAACTTTTGTCTATTGAAACATACAAGAATTATAATTGCTTTGAGTTCCATCCACTTACCAGCAAAGCTCATGATGTCATCTTTCTTTACTGCTGCATAGAACTCCATTGTGTAGATATATGGATGAAACTTGAAGCAATTATACTAAGTGAAGTAACACAGTCCCAGAAAAAAAAAAAAGATGAATGGGCTCCCTCATTTGTGGATGCTAACACCAAATCTCCAGTGAGCAGGCAAACTGAGCAACTTCATTATTATATTTCATTGTACCTGAAAGCAACTGTGCTATTACAATGTGAATCTATAAATGGGCTCTAGAATTGTCCTACCACTTATACTCACACATTGTAATAACCATATATAGATGGAGGATATGTAGTCACATTCTAAAAAAGGAATGTGAAGTTACACGACTTTATAGCTGCATGCAAATTTACTGTTAAAATGTGAATATCTAAATGTGTTTAGGAATCAACCTATAGTTTATTTTCAGAATTGTAAATTTTGACTCATGTGTGGAGTGTATACATGCATATTTTGGAATAATATAAAAAAATAAAAATAATTAAAAAATAAAATCTGGAAAAATTTCAATAAAGATTTTTAAAAAGGACAAAACAACGGTCAAAAGATATGTAAAGCTATGCTAAAATAGACTAAAGATTATAGAAATTCTAATTAAACAAAACTCACTATGCTGTGTAGTCCTCCTTACCCCCTAAAAATGGCCCTTTTAGAGACAAAATGAAAAGATGCTGTCATGTATTTGTATACCCTTTGTGTACACTGCTAGTTGAAATGAAACAGTACAGAAAATACAATAAGCAGGGCAGAGATCCTAAAGAAGGAATATCACCTCCATCTGGTGCAGCAATGTCATCATTGGGTTCATATCCAAGAGAGTTATTAAAGAGAGATGTCAAATCCAATTTTCCCTGCAGTACTTATTCCCAACAAACAAGAAATGGAAACAAGTTAAATATATATCAACTGATGATGGATAGTGAAAATGTGGTATAATACAGAATGGAATATTATCTAGTTGCAATGAGCCAAGATATTCTGACATTTCTAGGAATATGTACAAGGTTAAAGTAGAATATATTATGTGAAAAAAGACAGTCGAGGGTGACACATTATCCATTATCTGATTCAACTGTGGAATCTAAACTGAAGCTAATATCACAGAAATGCAAACAAAAATGTGGTTACCAAAATCCAGGAATGTGAGGAAATTTTAGGGGATGCATTGGTCAATTTGCACTAAATTACATAGTGTGAATTCTGGGTATCATTTCTTTCATAAGGTAACTACAGACAATACTATATAATTTTTTTTGGTCTTTTCGAGACAGGGTCTCCCTGTAGCCCCAGCTGTCCTGGAACTCACTCTGTAGACCAGGCTGGCCTTGAACTCACAAAGATCCACCTGCCTCTACTATATTCTTGAGATAGCTCGAAGAGCAAATTGAATGTTTTACAATCCTGAAATGATTTTTAGGTTATAGATATCCCAACTATTCATATTTAGACATGACACATACATGAAAAGATCACATTGTATCTCACAGATATGTAAAATCACTGAACTTAAATTGAAAAATAAATAATATTTAAAACAAATGGAAATAAAGGTTTGAGGTATCACACCAACCCCTTTTCCCTCAATCTAGTCTGTGGCAGCTCAGTATGTGGATGCATGAGAACATGAGTCATTTTGCTCAAAATTAAAGAAAAATAGAAAATCTTAGCTAAATACATACTGAAAAGCTGTGATGATGTAATCAATGCCAGTGTCAAACAGCCTATGAAACATAAAACCCAATATACAGCATGCTATCTTCATACTATGGAATATTCTTTAGTATTGCTAATATACTGTATTACATGGATGCAATCTGAAAATGAAATGCTAGTAAAATAAATAAGTTAGGATAAAATATGTATGTTTGGATTTTTTCTCTATTTTAAAATAAAATGCAACAGATAAATTTTAAAAAAAACATACAGGAAGTGCTGATCTGGAGCAGACTGATCAGCAACACTTTGATTACCACATGACCCCTGAACGGGCCAAACAAGAAAGCACCCTATATCTCTCATAACCAATGTTCAAGTTGCCTTTGTTCTGTAGCTCTGGAAAGTGGCATACATATAAAGCCAAAATATGCAAATAGGCACACTTAGTGGACTTCAGTAGCAGAACTGGAATTAGTTTTCCTTTCTTCCTCATTTCTAAATGCTGAAATACCATGAAATAGAGCAAATGGCTTATTAACCTTGGTTAAAGAGAAGGGGTTTGCTCTAGGCATCTGTGCTCCAGCTAAATCTAGTCAGATCTAGTTAGAGGGATGTAAAATATATTTGCCTAGGAGGTGAGACTCCAGCGTATGTGGTATGTGTGTGTGTGTGTATGTATGTGTGTGTGTGTGTGTGTGTGTGTGTGTGTCTAAATCCTGGTTTTCTTCTAGGTTGACCTATTTGTGACTGTATCCATCACAATTTGTTCAAAATGCCTATATTTAATACTCAAGAAAATTATTTCTTCAAATTGTTTAGGTATCTCACAAATATGCATTTGGAGAGATGATTAAGATCATGAATGTGATAATACTTTCACTAGAAATGTATATTCTCTAAAGAAAGTAAGAAACGTGGGCATGGACAGCCATCCTGTGCTACTTACTGAGTGTTTCACACTCTATCTGTTACAGGGAAAAATGCTCTCTTCCACATTTTTAATTCTCTCCATGTCATGCTCTATATTTTATAAATAAATATATATTTAAATTTTAATGGGATATGTAATTTCCTTAAAATTTCATAAATCACAAGAGTTTCTCAGTCTACTAAAGAAGTAGAATAAAGGGTTGAAAATGTAAATCTTCATCTCAATTATCCTACAAAATTGTTAGCGTGACACCAGGTGACCCTCACACCTTGTGTCCATTACTGTTGTACTTTGTTTTTCCTCTCTTTCTGGAGGAATCACTCCTCACTTGTCACTGTGCCTTTCACCTTCCATAACCCACTTCTACTTTGGTACTTTCTTCAATTAAAAAGCCAAAATAATCCTTCCTCTTTTCAAAATTGATGGACTTATAATGCATTAATAATATAAATGTCTTACAAAATAGTATGTATTGAAAAGCAATCATCTGTCCAATATCATCTCTGGAGATCAACAGGCTTCTTGGACATCAGTGTAGCAGGAGGCTAAGGAATTGAGAGTCCAACTATTTCTCATCTCTTGAGAAGTTAAATCTGCTTCACTTTCAGAATATGGGGAAAATTCTAGGGTGGACTCTCAGCAAGAGCCAATATACTACATACATGGAAATATTTCCATACAAATATTTAAGTCAAATACATTTGTGTTTAAATTAGAACACCATTTTACTTTCCCTTGAGAAGTGTACTTCTAGACAAATACCACCCTTTTTTGAGAGGGAAATGTCTAGCTGACAGAGAATAAGTTAGGATCTTTCCCTGTAAGAAGGCAGTTCTTCAGAATGAGAGCAGAGAGAAAAGTTGGCATCACACACACACACACACACACACACACACATGCACACACACAACATATAACACACATACAAAAAACACTCAGTCCACAAACATGTACACAACACAAACAATACACTATACAACACACAGAGAATGCACTCGCAAACACACATACACACAAATATCCTTAAGCCAACTTTCCTCTATTAATGCTCAAAAGCCAGCAGGTTGGATGTGTGAATTAACTTTTTCACTCTGCTTTTGTAAAACATAAGTTTAGTAAGTGATTTTATTAGAAAGAAGAAAAGTTATGAAAAATAATTGATTCATTATAGTTTCCCAGTGCAAATACTTTTGGGATCTCTTATTAGATAATCAACTGGTATTCACTGAAATATGTGTGTCTTATTTTCAGGATCAGGAAGAAATACTGGGAAACCCACATTTCTGCTCTTACTGATGGCCCCAGCCCTTAAACAAGTACAAGAGGGATAGAATAGAAAATATTTACTTCAATCAAAAGAAAGTTATGGAAATACTGAACAATGATATATCAAACTATATGCAGATAAGTCAGGAGATCTAATATAAATATATATATATATATATATATATATATATATCACATTTATAAAATTATCTAACATCCATCTGTCTAGCTATCTCTCTATCATCTATGTATGTATGTATATATGTACATAGGTATATATGTATCTGTCTATGTATCTATATTTCCAAGTATCACCAAGTAGTAGCCATTGCTTAAAATACTACTTCAATATAAATAACAATGTTTTGAAAAAGCTATCACTCTGTCCTACTAAAATTCTCAAAAAGGGGATGTTCTAGATTCTCTTCAATTGCTGTGACAAAACAGTCTGACCAACACCAACTTGGGGAAGAAAGAGTTTATTCAGCTCACATCTACTGGGTCATAGTTCATCACTCAGGGATCCCAAGACAGGAACTCAGGGCAGGAACCTGGAGGCAGGAGCTGAAGCACAGGCCATGGGGGAATACTGCTTACTGGCTTGCTCCTCTGGCCCATGCCCAGCCTGCTCTCTTATATGGTACACTACAACCTGCCCAGGATGGCACCACCCATAGTGGGCTGGACCATCCCACATTGCCCAACAATCAATACTCCACAGATGTGGCCACAGGCCTGTCTAATGGAGCCAATTCCCCAACTGAGGCTCCCTCAACCCAGGTGTGTCAAGTTGACACTAAAGCTATCCAGCACAGGAGACTAGAGAGTTTAGTGGTTAAACCTCTTGCCCTGTAAATATGAGGCCTGGATTTGGAATACCCAATGCCCATGTAAATGCTGGGTAGATGCAGAAGTCAGCCTGTATTGCTATGCTCTGAAGCTAGAGATGCTGGTTCCTGGAACTCTCTGTCTAGCAAAGCTAGCAGTGTCAACAAGACGAATGATCTGACTGTCTCTACCATGAAGAATAAGGTAGAGACCCATGTAGGAAGATTCCCAATGCCAACATCAGGTGTCTGCACACACATTCACATGCATATGCACACACTTGTATATACAAATATGCAAATACACATACACAAATGTACATACATAAACACAAGAAAAACTATCAAACATTTTAGAACTCATGACTAACTAAAGTTTAACTTTAGTTTTTGTGTCTAACTTTATTAAATTATAATTTAATAAAATTGCATATTAAATTTTAATAAGTTTTGCTTTCTCAAAATTTTATGGAAATGTCCCTGGTTTTGGCAATTTACTTTGATAAATTCGAGGCACTTCTTTCCCAAGAGTAAAATATGGTTTTGATTTCTATAATTAAGCATTTTCCGAGGATCTCGAAAAGGGACTCCAGTTAAACAACAATATTATAGAGAAAGGAACAGGTTGGAAAGTTAAATTATACACAAATACTGAGAAAACTTAATTTAATTAATTTTTTAATAGATTACTTTTGCCCGGCGTGGTGGCACATGCCTTTAATCCTAGAACTCTGGAGGCAGAGGCAGTTGGATCTCTATGAGTTCAAGGCCAGCCTGGTCTACAGAGTGAGTTCCAGACCAGCTGGGGCTACAGGGAGACCCTGTCTCAAAATAAAAAAAAAAAGAATACTGTTGTTGATTCTTTTTGTATTTCACACATCATTTTTCAGTCCAATTTAGACATTATCCTTTCCCTGCCCCCCACCCCACTCTAGTTCATGCATTCAGCCATACATGTCCTGTATCTTTTTTTTTTTCTTTTTAAAGGTTTTCTCTAGCTTGCAAAGTTTTATTGTTTGGGGCAGGAATTTAATTTTTTCAGTCAGTTTCTTTGACCCAGTCCTTGTTGTTCGTTGTTTCTCTGATTTGTATTGCTCCAAAAATATGCTTATAAAATCACATATGTACCCAAATTATGTATTCTGGAAATAAACTGTATGTTAATTCCAAACTATGTTTAGGAATTCACATTTTTCCTGTAATTTTATATTACTCTAAAATATGAATACATACTTCCACCCATGTATGGTAATTACAATGTTCTGAAAATAAGATGTTAAGTCAATTTCGGCCCATTTAAGAGATTCACATCATACACAGCACAGTTGCTTTCAGATAAAAAAAATATAACAAAACGTTGCTCAGCTTGCCTTTTAGTGGGGGATTTGGTGCTAGCATCCACAAATGAGGGAAACCATTCCCCCATTTTTTTTTTGGGACTGTGGTTATCTCACTTAGCATAATGGCTTCGAGTTCCATCCATTTACTTGAAGTTCATGATTGCATCATTATTTACCACTGCATAGAACTCCATATTTAATGTCAATGTACTACATTTTTGTATCCATCTCAGTTGAGGAACATTTGGGTTGGTTCCAGATCTTCACTATTAAGTGTACAGATGGCCTCTGGAATGCCAGAGAGTGTTACCAAAGGCCACTAAACCAATAAAGCAAATACGGGTCTCCCTGAGTCAAGCAAGACTCCACCGTCAGCACCAGCTACACCTCACCTGCCTGGAAATACTGTGCAGCGGAGGCAGCCATGTGCCTGTATATCCCAAATCTAATTGGCTATTGGCTCTCTCCTTGGAGGAATAACCCATGGCTGATGCCACAAGCTTACATCCTTTACAGGTTAGGAGATGTTATAAGCCACAGTAAGACCCTGTCATATTTAACAGGGGAAAAATGTAATTCATGATTAACATGTCATCCAAACATATTGTTCTATGCCAAAGTAACCTACCATAACTATTAGTGCTGCTTAAATACCTATAATCTAACTGCTTGTGCTTCATTAGTAGGATCGAAAGGTTACCCTGGACAAAAACTGTCAGCCCATGAAAGGAAACAGCCAGAATTGACTAAGAGTCCAAGTCAACAGCTCCAGAGAGAGTGACTGTTTTACTTCTCATCCACCTGTGCCCCTTTTCTAAGCCTAGGGAACAACCTTGGAAGAGGGGGCGTGGTAGAATTTAAAGCTCTGATTGGGGTGAATGGTGAAACTACAGGATGTAGTCTGGAACTCATTTGATCAACTTGATTGAACAAACAACATGTCACCCCCCCCCACTGGATGGTGGGGCTGTGGGGGTTTGGACCAACAAGCCTGTAGATTGTGTTTTGCACGAAGGATGCTTGTACTCTGGATTATCACTTATAGCTAAAAAAGGAAAAAAAAAAAAAACAAAAAAAAAACAGAGAAAGATGCAAGACAGTTATGGCAGAATACATGATCTGGGATGGGGTGGGGGTGGGGGGGAAGGGAAAGGGAAAAATGCCTGATCTGAATTGGAAAATGATGTACAAAATGCACAAAGCATCAATAAAAAAAATAAAATAAAATATGAATACATACCTTCCACCCATGTATGGTAATTACAATGTCTGAAAATAAGTGTTAAGTCAATTCTAGGGCCCATTAAGAGATTCACATCATAACAGCACAGTTGCTTTCAGATAAAAAAATATAACAATAACGTTGCTCAGCTTGCCTTTTAGCTGGGGGATTTGGTGCTAGCATCCACAAATGAGGGAAACCATTCCCCCATTTTTTTTGTCTGGGACTGTGTTATCTCACTTAGCATAATGGCTTCGAGTTCCATCCATTTACCTGCAAAGTTCATGATTTCATCATTATTTACCACTGCATAGAACTCCATTATGTCAATGTACTACATTTTTGTTATCCAGTCATTAGTTGAGGAACATTTGGGTTGGTTCCAGATCTTCACTATTGTGAAGAGAGCTGCAATAAACACAGATGTGCATGTATCTTTGCAGTAGGATGAGTGTTGTGGGTATATACCCAGGAGTGGTATGACTGGGTCAGGTGGTAGGGTCATTTTTATTCTTTTAAGGGCTCTCCACACTGCACTCCATAATGGTTGTACAAGTTTACATTCCCACCAGCAGTCGATGAGTGTTCCCCTTTCCCCACAACCTCTCCAGCATTTGGTGTCTTTTGTAGAAAACTTCTTTTAATTTTTCTTGAAAACTTCTTTTAATTTATATCTTTTAATTTATATCTAAGCAGAAAGCTTGCCTCTGATTCAGAAACAAAAAGCAAATATTTCTAAATGCAACTCTTTAGAATGCTTGACGATCCTGACTTATTAAGAGAAAGTCTTTCAAACCATTTTAGAGAAAGGTAAAAATATAATTTCATTTTGAGAAATGTTTTAAAATCATTTCAGGATAGGACATAATAATGCATAGTCACCTTGTTGAATAAAACAGATGCATTTGGTACAGCACAGATATTGTATTTTCAAAATGAATTTTCAAGCATGAGCACAAAAAGATAAGTTTAACTATTTATTGCAGCATTGCTGATGGAAAATAATCAAAGTGCATCAATAAGAAATAGATAAACATATAATATATAACACAGAAATTTAAATGAGTGAGTTAGTAGCTGGAGAGAGATAGCTCTGGCTAAGATCATTGGCTGGTCTTGCTGAGGACCCAGGTTCTATTCCCAGAACCCACTCCATGATTCATAACCACCCTTAACTCCAGTTCTAGGGAATCCAATGTCCTCTTTTGGCCTCCATGAGCAATGCTTGACATAGATGGACTTACATACATAAAGGCAAAACTCTTACACATATACCATAAAAATAAAGTGAGTTAAGTTAATGTTTAAATAAAATCCAAAATGATAAATGTCAAAATAGTAAAAGGGCAAAGATGTACTATTTATTAGTATATATTTATAGTAGCCTAAAATACTATAAAATTTTAAAGATGGGTTAAAAAGAAGATTGTAAGTGTTTAGACTAAGTTCATGACCAACTTTGTCTCAAGGGAAGAAAAAGCAACTTCTATGAAGAAGGTACATAATATTTACCCATAATGTGTTCTTTCAATTGCTTAAAATAGATGTAGTAAGTATAACAAAATTACACAATTAATTAGTGTTATGAGAAAGTAGCTATACATTGTACTATACTTTAATATATCTTCATTTTAGCACTTCTCAATTACACAAACACAGAACATGAATTTCATAATATTTATTGAATTAAAGATAATCTTTCCATTGACTACCATATTTCATCTTTGTACACTGTGTTGAAAACATGGAGATCTGTCTTTCCCGAGTATATTTTGGGTCTCAGGATTTTGATCCATATGATTGTCTATATCTGACTTTATATGTGAGGGCACCAAGATCTGTGATAAAGCTGAAGTGAGGTTCTAGTCCTTTGGAAATGGGGCTTTAGTCAAACAAGATATGAACTCTCTCTTCCTCCTATTAGACTACTACTGTAGTCAATGTTGGTGTCTTCTTCAGGTTTATATGTGAAAATTTAACTATCAACCTGCTGTTATAAGGAGCTGGGGGCTCTGAGGAGGAATGGGGACAAAGAGTGAGGGTTCCTGATGGGTTTGTCATCCTTTTGAGCATACTTTGTCCCTTTAATCATAAGAGCACAGAGAGACACTCAGAGAACCAGAAGACAGGCCCTCACCAGACTGCAAATTTGACTGACCTTGATATTCCAGCTTCCAGAACATTGAAAAATAAAGTTCTTTACATATAAACTAACAAAACTAAGGCAATTGTGCTACTTTAAAAACATTATCACTAGAACATGTTATTTTTAGAAATCATCAAAATCAGTTATTTCTATTTTGAGATACCCCATAGCCCCTTCACACTTTGTGAATTGAGGTTTTAGTTTTTCCTCCAATTTTGTGTTGAAATTGCAGTTTAACATGGAGAGTTTTTCTTACATGTCCCTAACCCCACACGGAGAATATGCAAGGCACTGCAACACATGCAGACCCCCCCCCCATTCTCCAGCTCCTTAGCGTGGAACATGCCTCCTATCGTATTCTCCTTGGGAGGAACTGCTCATCCTCATGGAGACTGTGGGTGAAAGAATGATTTTCAGTGCAACTTCCATCATGAAGATGAAGGAGTAATCTCTTTACAACTCCATTGTTTTGACTTTTATTCAAGGAGTTGACTGCATTCAGCTTTCTTTTAGTATTAATAATGTATAATTCTTAAATTTATTTTCTAAGTTGTGTTTTGCCTGCATGCAAGTGAATTTATGAGTGCAATGCCCGTGGAGGCCAGAAGAGGACATCAGATACACCGGAACTGGAGTTGAAATAGTTGATAACTGCCATGTGGATTCTGGGAACTGAATTTAGGTCTTCTGCAACAACAGCCTGTGCTCTTAAATGCTCAGCTATCTTTCCACCCCCCAATGTCTTTAATTTTGTGGTATATTATTACGACCATGTTCTTTTTTTATTAACATTAATTTCTCTTATTCATAAATTATAAGTAATTAACTTCCTTTACTTAAATCTCTGTCAGTGTGAGTATAAAAAACTTATATGGGAAACAAGAAATAATTTTCTGCATGTTAGCTATAAAAATATAAGGAATAATAAAATTTAGTGGGTTCACTTAAGAGATACCATAGATAAATATTGCTACCTATGTATCAGCACACTTCTCAGGGACAAAAATGAGAAAAAATATTGGCAATAAAATAGATATCAAACTATTCACAAGAAAGAAGGAAATGGTATAAAGTGGAATTAGTCAGAAAATTTTTAATTTCAACTTCATGAAATCTTTATTTTAACTCAGAATTAATTCCCAGTTGAAATAAGTAATGTTATGCAGTAAGTCAGCACACACACGCACACACACACACACACACACACACACATGCATGCACACACATGTAACTGACTATAAAGAATATTTTCCTCTTTCAAATTTATAAGCAAAAGGAGATCTAAAACTCAGAAAAAAATAACTAAGTAAAAAAAAAACAAGAAAATGCTTTTTAAAAAGACATTTTTACAGTAAAATTAACATTAATATGATTATTTTACTAAAAAAAGATTACTTTACTTTGAATATTTGGACATACGAATGGACCAAACACAGGCAGTAGAGAGGATTTACAAGCAAGGTCATGGAATAATTGTGTACAGATAAAGACAACTTGAAAATGTAGGCAAGTAACTACAGTTTCATTTACGAAGAAACACTGGCTTTGAACAACTTGAAGAAGGAAGTGATGTGGTCAGACCCACGCATTTCTGGGATGATTTTGGCAGCTATTTCTGGCAACATACTACAGAAATACAAAAAAAAAAACTAGAGGCGAAGGTAAGGCGACGATATATGCAGGATTATAGAGGCAAAATAAAATTGACCAGATGCACACTATACCACAGAAGAAACAGAGAAAAGGGTGTTCTAAAGGAAGAAACTCTAAAGGAATGTTTCATTTTCTCCTCAAAATAACAGTAAATGGTTGATTTTAGGATGTGGAGTCTAAAAAAAAAGCTAGAAGTGATGGCAGAAAGACAAAAATGTAAATTTGTTACTATAAAGAAAATATTTGTAGTAACATGACTTATTTTACCATAGAAAAAATAAAAACAAAATGTGAGAAAAGGGTGTCTTATGTCTCATCCAAAGACTTTCATATACACTTGCAGATATGTGCATTTGTGTGTGTGTGCTTGTGTCTGACAATTCTGAATGCTAACAGCCATGTCACACATACACACATATTTTTATAGTCAATCTTTGTGCATTTTACCATATACTTTAGTTAATTATGCATTTCAAATACTGCCACAGAATACTTTTACAGTAATGTTTTTTCTACATTCTGCTAACTTTGTCATGAGTAATCAACAGATTTTTAAAAATAGAGTTCTAATTGGGTGTGATGGCACTCATATTTAATCCCAGCACAGGAAGTGGGGGGTAGAGGCAGGTGGATCTAGGCCAATCTGGTCTACATATGGAGTTCTAAGATAGCAGGGGTTATAGGGAGACCCTGTCTCAAAATAAATAAATTTAATAAATCAAAAGTTAAAGCTAATAAATAAAAGAACAGGACCCCCAAGGTCAAGCTAAATTTGGAAGAATCCCATACAAGATGTCTGACTTTCTTTTATGTGAAGAAATGTTCATTTATTTTCCACTGAATGCTTTCTAAGAATTGTTGTTTATTTATACAAGTTTAGGATGTATTGATCTTCTTTAATCTTTATATCCTATTCTATCTTATAAACATAGAATATTTAATCAGTCCACTATCATTGAACTTTATATTTAATTTATTTACATAGAGTTAAATGACATGCCCTTGAATATATAACCTATAGTACTTGATTTTTGGGGGGGGTGCTTTTTCATCCATGGAAATATTAGAGAGTACATGCAAACAACTATAAATTTAAAGGTATATTGTTCCATTCTTCAGAAAACATATGCTAAATTTTATATATACACTTGGCTTTTATATCTGTTTCCTTCATACCTATTTTTAATTGATTTGGAAACCTGGGATGTCTTCAAGTTTTATTTAAGGATTAAATGTGAATAATTTTGTTCTCAAAATTCTGCTTTAGTGTTATTTTTAAAATTTCCCTTTTGTTATACTAAAATTTGACAGAAAAGTCACTATACTCAAAAATCAGAGCTGGAAGAGATTTCCCTAAAGGCAGTTAGCCAGCAGCAGAGATGATTCTGGAGCATGCTTTCTTTGCACCCTCGTGTCTTCCTTTATTTATTTATTTATTTATTTATTTATTTATTTATTTATTTATTTATTTATGTATTTAATGTGTATGAATGTACTGTCTGCATGTAGGTCGGTGCACCCGTGTAGTGCAATGCCGCGGAGGTCAGAAGAACGTGTAGGATTCCCCTGGAACTGGAGTTCTCCAGGAATTGGAGTTACAGAAGGTTCTCAGCTGCCATGTGGGTGCTGGGGATCGATCCGGGGCAAGAGCGGTCGGCGCTCTTAACCGCTAGGCCATCTCTCCAGCCCCACCCTCGTGTTTTCTAAACCCCTACCTGTGCTGTTTCTGCAAACAGGCTCTCCCCAACTGTGAGCCTATGAGAAGGAAAGCAGCGTGCCAACTGCCATGCCATTCAACTCACTCTACCTCTGAGCTAGAAACCTAACCATTTTTTGTATGACTAACTTATTTATTTATTTATTTATTTATTTATTTATTTATTTATATATTAAGATGGAGTCTCACTATTCCCTTCATGCTGGCTTTTAGCTAGTAACCCCCTGTCTCACCTATCTGAATAGCTGGGATTCAGGCAAAGGAAACCTTATCCATCTTTCATCAGTTCTCTGGAAAGGGAGTTAGGTCTTGCTCAGAGCCATTCAAGAATATATTCCAGAGATATCTTTAAAATGTTTTATTTGTAATTTTATGTGCATGGGTGTATTGTCTCCATCTAGGTAGGTGCACCTGTGTCATCCAATGCCTGTGAAGGTCAGAAGAGGATCCCCTGAAACTGGAGTTATGCATGGTTATTAGTCACCATGTGGGTGCTAGAAATTGAACACTGGTCCTCTGCAAGAGCAGCCAGTGATCTTAACTGCTGAGCCATCTCTCTAGCCCTGAGATAATGTCTTTTTATCACAAGAAGTTTTGTAGTCATGTGCTGAGGATATGACCACAGTGAAAAGAAAATTGATGTAAGACTTTTTTGTGTTTTCATACACATCCAGTTAGTAAACTTTACACAAAAGACAATTTTAAATCATGTGCTATGAAATTTACACCATCACTCTACAGTCATTTAATGTATTATATTTTATTGATTTTGTATTGTATGACAGTAACAGTTTTGAAGTGAGATGTCAGTTACATTTTGGTTTTCTAATAATATTCTTCAATTTGGGATTCTCTGTTTTCTACTGGTTAAACAAATGACATTCACTCTGGTAGAAGGACAGTGGATGGGTCATAACTTCTTTTTGCATCACACCTGAGAACATACACAGTGCATCAGTCTCATGTCTGGCAATGTTAATTTAATTAGATCTATTGGTAAAGAGATTTCCATCTGAGTCCTCCCAACAAAGCTACTATGCATCTCAGAACCACACTAGATGACAACTATTATGTTGTCAGGAGATGTGCAGACATGTCATAAGTATCCCATTATTTCTGACTGACTAGTTTTGAACACTTATATATGATTCTCCACTGAATCCATTAGTATAATGGCAGTTGGCAAATGGAAAATTCAAATGCCATCTTTCTAATATGTTTCTCTTGACTTCCATCATCATGTCTGAATCTAGCAGTCCTCTATGTGGAGCTGATTCCCAGAAGGCCTTTATTGGGTAAAGTTAGTGATTTAAGCATTTTATTTTATTTTGTGAATATATTGCCTGCATGTATGTAAGTGCACCTGTGTCATGCAATGTTGTCAGAGGTTAGAAGAGGGCACCAGATCCCTGGAACAGGAGTTAGAGATGGTTGTTAGCCACCATGTAGACGCTGGGAATTGAACCCAGATCCTCTGCAAGAGTAGTCAGTGTTCTTAACCTTTGACCAGCTCTCCAGCCTGATTTAAACATTTTTACCACAGAAAAGGGTGAGATTTTCAGGAAAGTTATAGAAATAGAAGGATTCTAGTTCTTAAAAATGACATTATGGGGCTGGAGAGATGGCCTAGCGGTAAAGAGCCGACTGCTCTTACAGAGGACCCGGGTTCCATCCCCAGCACCCACATGGCGGCCGAAAACCGTCTGAAACTCCAATTCCAGGAGAACTCCAGTTCCAGGGGAATCCAACACCCTCTTCTGACCTCCGCGGCATTGCACGACACGGGTGCACAAACCTGCATGCAGACAGTACATTCATACACATACAGAAATAAATAAAAAAATTAAATAAAAAAATTAAAAAAATGACATTATAAGAAAAACAAATGCATACTGAAAGAAAGGTTATTTCTTAATAACATACATGCAGATGGCTCTGAATGAATCTATTCATTTCATCTGGAATTCTGAGGATGTTGGCTCTAGAAAAAAACTTCAAACACTTTGTGGGTGGGTGCAACTTGAGGCCAGATTTTCTGACCAGCCAACTAGGGCAATTATACATGCAAAATCCTCCTTTACTGATGACCTTTTTAAGTCAAAGTCAATGGACTGCAAGATTTTCATTAAAAGAAACAATTGTTGAAAACTTTTCCCTAGAATCCTCGCAAAGCATCAGCAGGAGCAAAAGGGAAGCGAATGTGTGTAAGCTCACACAACCGCTGATGTTTAATGGGGTACATGGCCAAACAAAGCTTCTGATCTGTATACCATGCCGAATTCTTAAGTCCCAGATATCCTGCTCCCCTGTGAACTTTGCAAACATAATGCAGTAACGTATTTGAAGGAGTTAATGAGGGAAGTCAGGAGCAATAAAAGATCACAAGACATGGAGGACAGGATAGCCAAAGAAAATGTGAGAAATTGTAACCAGGTGTCTTTATTTCCTGATTCCTCAAGTACTGCATACTCAGCTTTCTCAGACAAAAAGTGAGTAGTTTGTGAAATTCCATACAGCATTTGCCAGCTCCAGGACTTCCACAGAAGAACTCAGTTGTTTGCTCTGTGTTCACTAACTTAGAGAGAGATGATAAACTATTTCGGAATTACAAACAAAGTCCAGGACATATGATGCTTTTGTGGTGTGGAAATTCATGGGGATACTTTTTGGGCATCATTGTGCTTTACTGTTCTAACCATTCAAAATAATATAGGTTTAGTTGTGTTGTTGCATATATACACAACAATTAAGTAGAACACTCTGAAAGTCTCATTGACTTTGCAACCCACACATTAAAGTTCCCACTTTTGCATTCTATATATTTATACCGTCTCTGAATTTTTTTCATTTGGCCATCTTTTCTTGAATTTCACAGTGCACAATGAATAGTTTTATTTATTTATATTTGTTTCAAACAATACTAATGTATTATTCTCTGTGGATGGAAAATTCAAAGGACTTTTAATCTAGCGATGAAAAGATTGCAAAGCCTGAATTATATATCAGAGAAAATGCAAAGAAGTATGAGTTAGAAAAATATTTTATCCACATTAAAACCAGAAAATTATAGTTACAATAGAATTGTGAGTATAGTTCTTTTATTTCTTCTTCAATGTGGGAAAAATGAATAACATAATAGAAAATTTTTCAGTCTGAATATTGCCTGGACTGAAAGATAATTTAAGAGAAAATAAAAGTGTGGGGCTTATTTTAGTGACATTGTTATGGGTTGAACCTTGTCTCTACTCCATTACCTCAGAATGTGAGTGAAACTGGAGACAGGGATTTAAATAGGTAAATTAAAATAAATCCTAATCTAATCTGATGAGCACCTTTCCCAGAAGAGAAAATGTGTAACCACAAAGAGGCAGTGGGGATGTGCACCCATGCACAGGGAACAGAGGATGTGACATCACAATGTGGAAACATTAACCAATATGCCTTACCAATATTAAATAATAAGGTACCCAACTTATTTCTCCTTAAATTCCAAAGAAACAAATTGACAGCAAAACTTAGAGGAAGTTAAGATGCCTCTCAGGAGATTGAGGGATAAATAAACTATGGAGCATCCAGGCAAGGAATTGTATTTAGCTCTTAAAAGAGACAGAATGTCAAAGCATGAAACAACCTGGGAATGATTCACTATTCTTTTTTTGGTCTTATTTTTTTTTGAGACAGGGTCTCCCCATAACTCAGCTGTCCTGGAACTCACTTTATAGACCAGGCTGGCCTTGAACTCACAAAGATTCGCCCACCTCTGCCTCCCAAGTGCTAGGATTAAAGGCGTGCACCACCACACCTGGCAATCACTATTTTAAAGTGAAAGAAGCTCATCTGAGGCTGTGTACTATATTATTGGGACATATAATATATTCTCTAAATATTCCAAGAAATGAACCACTAAAGATAAATGTATGAGGATTGTTGACTTGTTTGACAGACCTAGTCAGTTATGGAAAAATTAGACTCTTTGGCAAAAATAGACAGTGAAAGGAAGAGAGGGTGACAGCAATATGGGTTGAAAATGAGTCCCAACAAGACATGTGAATGCAGAACTGTAGCAAATACACTCAGATCACTTTTGGGGTATTGCATTGGCATATTACATCATAAGAAGAGAGTGATGTCTGATTTTTATAATACTAGAATGAAGAAGGTGGGTGCACCTGAAAGCAGATTTTAAAATAGAATGGCTCTTTATTGTCTAGATAAAATTATACCCAACACTCACTGTAATTTATCAACGGGAAGGGAAAATGTAGAATGCTCCTCTCTTCTCCCCAGTTGCATAACCAAATAGAATACATTGGTATTAAACTGCATCTCATTAACTTCCTTTCTCAGCTATTGACATGACAAGTTGTTTTTATCTTGAAACTTTGCTAAAATATACTCGGGTTTGCCAAGACTCTAAAATGCCTCACTGTTTTCTTGCCAGAAAACAAGAAACTAGCAATTTTTAAGATGGGGTAATAATTTATGCTCTAATGACCTACACCTACCTCATTTTGGAAAATATAGTTCTGTTTCGTTTAAAAGTTTTAATACATCAATTTATTACTGGTTATAAGTACACAGTTACCATTCTCAAGACTGAACTCCTTTGTCTGTAGCTATATAATAGGTAGAATAGGGCATAGTTTGGCAATATCCAGTGTTTCCCACTGCCCATCTATCTACCACGTGTTTAATGGAAAAGATGACTCCAGCTTCAGGACCAGTAGTATTTTTTTGAGCTTCACACTATTGGTTATGGAATATTGATAGCAATGAAAAGGTTAATCCAATACTGAATATTGCAGAAAATTAATAACAAGTAATACAATACCATACTAATTGTACACAACTCAGTCCAAATATGTGTTCAGGGGACATGTGTGAAATAGAAACAAAACTTAAAAGATAAGTGACTTCTTAAGTTGTTAAAATGATAGTAATTTTCATTCTCCATCTTTCGATATACCCTCACCAAATAAATAAAAACTGTTGCAAGTAAAGCATCATAAAGCCAATAGCAGAATAATGACGTAGTCTTTTTTTTAATCACTTAAGTATGATTTGAAGACAAAGAGTCAAGAAACAAACACACAAACAACAAAATAAGTTTAAAAATAACATCAAAATCCAGAGGACAATCTGTCATACAGCTGCATCTCTACAAACCTTTGAGACAAGTGATGTCAGGCAGACAGAAGAGGACTTTGAAATGGAAATGTGTAGGGTCTCACCAAATAAATAACCCACTAAAAACGTTTGTCTATTTAAAGTACGTTCCCCCAAAAGAATATCATTGAACTGAAAATTCCTCACTAAAGACTGAACCAAATAGAATTCAGTGTGCGTACATATATTAATAGACATATACTTCAGTATTGTTGACTGTACCTATATATGTGATTATTGATATAACTAATAGATACATTATTACAGGAATTTGAAAATATTTTTTCTCATTTAACTGTTTAAATCTATATCTCCAAAAGTTAAAATAAAACCTGTGGCAGAAGATGAAGCCGACAGCTGCTATCACTGAACATGAGTTATGCTATAATAACCACTGAATATGAGTTAAAAAGCAGACTGAAAGTTTAAGATTTTCCCGAAAAAATAGCTTTTGCTCCCAGTTAAACTTATACAAATAAGCATTTAGAGTTGTGAAAATAAGAATTTCTGAACTGTGAATTTTAAAACAAAGAGCAGAAAATCAGAAAGGGAAAGCTATGTGAAGAATGGACTGAACTGAGGAAATGGAAGAATGAAAAACCTGCATCAACAGATACTTGATGCTCAAGAACAAGCAAAAGTGAAGTGTTACCAAGAGAGCGGGAGTCTGGTGTTGCAACCATATACAACCACATACAAAATCAGTAAGAGGACAGCCCTGGCTGCAAAGCCTGCAATCCTATCACATGGAGGACAGAGGCAGGAGGATTTCAAGTTCAAGTCCAGCGTAGGCTACATGGAAAATTCAAAGCCAGCCTGGGTTTTATGATTTCTTGTTGTGGAAATGGAGTCCAATGAATTTAAGAACTGGAAGATGAGAAGGAATGCTTTGAAATGTGTCCTCTGCATCCGACATGACTGTCACACTTATAGACTCACAGCAACTGTAACCTGTTTTACAAGACCTGCATAAGATCAAGCCAGTCTTTCACAAATAGCTGGAAGAGTGGCTTTCTAGGTTCCAGTGCTTACTGAGGGGCTTTTGGCAGTGGAAAGCTGCTGGGGACAGTGATCCATTCATTTTTGAAAGTGTGGTCACTGGTAGGTTTCCCATGCTCTACTGGATGGCCCCAAACCTATATATATGTAGCTCTAAGTGGAAAAACAAAAACAAAAACAACCCAATTAAATGGACTGATATCGTTAAATCCTGCCCAAATCAATAAACCTTTACAGAGAAAAAACTTTAAAAAGGCTGAGAGAAAGATGCAGCACATGTATGGTAGAATGCATGATCTGGGGTAGGGTAGGGGGAAGGGAAAGGGGAATATGTCTAAATTGAACTGAAAAATGATGTCTGAAATACACAAAACATCAATAAAAGTATTATATTTAAAAATGGGGCAAGGAAATAGAGTTGTCAAAAGATGAGATGCCAATGTCTGAGAAATGTATAATTTTTAACGTTCAATATTCTCAGCCATCAGGGAAATGCAAATGAAAACTATTTAGATATTTCATCTCACCCCAGTCAGAATAACTAAAGCAAATATCAGATCAGATTCTATAGTCCATATTTTATATATAAGAGAATACATTAAATTGGGTGGGGGCAATGGGGAGGGGGTGGATGGGGAGGGACTCTAAATACCATCAAACTATATTGTATGAAAATGGAAAATTTTTGATAAAGAATAAAACTGAATAAAAGAAAAAGAACTCACAGGGGAAAAATGACAACATATGCTGGTGAGGATGTACTGAAAGTGACTACTTATTCACTACTGATGGGTGTGCAAATTGGTACCACTTCTATAGAAGCCAGTGTGGAGTTTGAAAAAAAAAAAAACTAGAAATAGATCTACCACAATATCCAGCTATATCACTCTTGGTAATAAAAGCAAAGGACTCTATATCTTAATATCTAAATGCTGTCTCATCCATGTTCATTGCGCTCTGTCCACAACAGCCAGGATTTGGAATAGTCTAGATGTCCATGAACTGATGAATGGACAATGAAAGTATAGTATTTTAGACAATAGAATACTATTCAGCTAAGAGAAATTAAATTATGAAATCCACAGGTAAATTGATGGAAAGAAATGATCATTCTGGCCCAGAGGGACCGCGCTCGGGTGAGCGGAGGGTCGCGTTCCCGTCTGCTCTGGTCCCGGCTGGACTTGTGGGCGGGAACCGGGGTCGCAGGGGAGACGCTATAACGCGCCAGGCCAGGGACACGACGAAGGGACAACATGGGAAAGGCACAGGATACTCCCACACCAGGCCCTACCAAACCTGGAGGAGATAGCCACAATGGGATCCCCTTGGAGGAGACCCAAGGAACAGAGCTTAGATGAATAATTGCAGACATACACAGAGAAATTAAAGAAAATAAAGAAGAAGTCATGGAACTAAAGAGAGAGAATGAAAAACTCAAAAAGGACCTAGAGGGATACAATGACAAACTTCGGAAAGAACTAAAGGAACAGAATGACAAACTCCAGAAAGAACTAGAGGGAGAAAAAAACAAACTCCGAATGGAAGTAGAAACATTGAAAAAGGAAGCCAACCAAAGAAGAAAGGAGCACCAAGAAGAGATTGAGAAGCACAAAGAAGAGATTGAGAAGCTCAAAAAGGAAATGGAAGTACTAAAGAAAACACAGGAGGAAACAAAAAAGGAATTAGAACACTCAGTCAATCAAGAAGAAAGAAAAGGAAAAAGCCTCAGAAGTAGAATGGAGGAAGCAGAACAAAGAATATCAGACCTGGAAGATAACACAGAGCAATTAAAAAGCTCAAATAAAGATTATGAAAAATTTAAAAATACACAAAAGTGGAACAACCAGGAAATATGGGACACTATGAAAAGACCAAACCTCCGCATCATAGGAATAGAGGAAGGAGAAGAATCTCAAAGAACTGACTGAAACGGTGAACTTCTGGTGGAAACAGTAAACTTCTGCATCAAGAATCTTGAAAGAAACTGAAAATAAGATGAAAAACATGTTTGGCAGAATGCATGAGCTCTGGTGGAGTGGGGGGGTAGGGAGGGGATATGGATCTAAATTTGATTTGTAATGTAATCTTATATAAAATGCACAGAGCTTCAATAAAAACATCAGATTTTAAAACTCAAAACTAGTCTTAGAAAGATTAACAATTTTAAATATTTGAAACTGGGTTAGTATTTGAGAAAACTTTTTACTAAAATGATCAACTAAACTGTATTATGAGTTCTGAAAGAATGAGGGTTGTCAAGAATGAAACTGTTGTAGATGGTAAATACTTTTCCTCTTTCCCCTTCTTGATTTCTCATCATTTCTGCATCCAAAGCTTGATCTTTTTACTCATAATTATTCTCCTGCAGAGCAGTAACTGTGCACATCGGTGGAGATAGAATTCCCATCTCATTCTAAAAAATTCAAGTTACAGATTGTGGCTGATCATTTTAAAGTCTAATGCAAGTACACTGAGCTTTCAATGAGGTCTCTAATGAAGAGTTTATGGGGCAGAGATAAATAGGGTTTGTGGAATGTGACCCATTTTCATATATTTTAGCCATCTTCTCATCCTAATGATAGCTTCTTGGTCTGAGATGGAACTGTTTTTCATCCCCTTTCGTACAGGCATTCTGTAAGCTTGCCAGTGACTTCAAGGAGATTGTTTAATCTGACTGTCCTCAGTGTCCACATTTCACTTGCTGTAAAAACTGCTGGAGAGTTATCTCACATGAAGCACCATGAATGTGGGCATGTACTTTAACACACTTTTAGATCAGTTCCTTCAGGTCTGGGAAAGGACTTCTCAGTGGAATGATTTTCTGACAGTCAATCTGTTGGTTAATAAAAGTGGACTAGGGGGCTGGAGAGATGGCCTATCAGTTAAGAGCACCGACCGCTCTTACAGAGGACCCGGGTTCGATCCCCAGCACCCACATGGCGGCCGAGAACCATCTGAAACTCCAATTCCAGGAGAACTCCAGTTCCAGGGGAATCCGACACCCTCTTCTGACCTCCGCGGCATTGCACGACACGGGTGCACAAACTTGCATGCAGACAGTACATACATACACATACAGAAATAAATAAAATTAATAAAAAAGTGGACTAGGAACATTCCAAGGCATATATGTGTAAAAGACGCCCAATCCTATTGCTTCTCCTGGTGGTGTACCTCTGATAGAAACATAAAAATGCCCCTGCATAAGCTCTTTTATGGAGAAACAGATATTGAAGGGCAATCTAAAAATATCTCATTCTGAAAACAATTATACAATAGAATGGTTTTCACTTTCAACTTATTCAATTGGATTAGGATGTACAAGAATGACTAAACATTTGGGTTGGGGGAAAGCCTAGGAGGACAAGGGCAAGAGACAAATAGAAAGAGGGGAATTGAAGAAGAAGGAATGAGGGAAAAGGAGCATCAGATGGCCAGGCAAAGTCCAATCCTTGTACTTGATGTTTCATTTCAACTTTACATATGGTTTGTGAGATGTCTGAAAAAATTAGACCAATGAATACAATGAAATAAGACAGTTTTATCTATAATTGGTTTTTCATTGAGATCAAAAACAGTATTTCACCACTTATGGGTTGTAATTTCATGTATATGATTAAAATTTTAGTTACAGAAACTCATATGTAAATGTTTGAAAAAATCACAATAAACTATGGAATATAAAAAAAAAAGAAACATAAAAATGTTGGTTGTAGTATTCAAGGATTTACTTAATGCCATATCTACACAGGAAGGCATTGGTGCTTCTGCTTTGTTTTTTTTTTCTCTAGAATTTCCCATTTTTTAGCTTTCTTCCTACAGGGACCTTTGGCTTCTTATAATCTTACTTTATATACTTTGCTGAATTTCTTTGACAAGAATGGAATTAGCTTGCTTAAATCCCAATTTTTATTAAGATAATTTTCTTAGGATTATTGATGCATGACATTGAATAATTTCCATAGATTCAGTTTAGTGAGGATTTTTTTCTCATAGTTAGCTCATTCCTAAGGGTCTTCAGTACTAGGAATGCTTAATCCAGATCTGTCTGCCAGGCACATGTGCAGGGACCAAAGAATAGTGATCTTATTCATCTCCTGATTTTTTTATAGACTGCTATAGGCTTTTCTATAATAGAATAGATATCCATGGCTTTTGTATACATATGAAATATGCTAGTTACTAGTTTTCTTTGAAAGTCATATGCATATAATCCTGCAGAGAACAGGCTCCTGGTTCAATATAATTCTCTTTGCCATACTAAATATATTTAAACAACAATCATAGCAAAATAAGAATCATGTCTAAAAGTCACTGAGCCTTTCTCCATAGTCAAAATTACCTTACCATGTTTGTAATATATGTTCTAATCTAATCTCTCTTGAATTAATGGTGAATTAAACCCCCAGCAAATGTATAAAAGTTAACCAGTCACAGACAGTTCTGAAGTGAGAGAACAGTCTCTCAAATTCAAGACACTTTCTCACCAAATTTGTTTCTACACTCTCTTTGATTGCTTCTATGTACACTGCTTTCTTCTTGAGACATTCTAATAGAAGTTCAAATAATAGGCTTTCTATCTGCCTGTGCTGTGTTTTCATGTCATTGAAAATGACTGTGTATGATTTCAAAGTCTACCCAATGCTAAGCAGAGAACTGCCAACTCCTGATGATCTGGGGATATTGCTCTGGACTTCCCTTGGCTCTTCAGTCCAAATGATCTCCATTGAAATCATTCAAAGACACGTCTTATTATGTAGAAGGTAGGGAAGGTTTCTTACAAAGCAATCTAAAGCATTCTAGAGAGTGAGAATGGTCAATGGCCAAAGGGAGTACTATAGAGGTCTACATTTTATGAAGATTTCATAATTGTGTACAGTCTCTGTTAGCAGAGTTGATTGACCGGCCCATTTGGATTGACTCTTAGAAAGAGTTGATTGACCAGCCCATTTGGATTGACTCTTAGAAAAGGAGGTGATGGCATATTCTTGTACTTTGTTAGGTTTCCTGCTATACACGTGCGTGCACACACACACACACACACACACATACACACACACCAATTTATAGATGCATATACATACACACTATATGTAGTTTAATGTTCTAGGAATCATATTTAGATAGTTATCAATTAATGTCCTTTCTGGAAGTTTAGAATCTCATATCTCTTCCCCAGGCCACAGACATGACTCACGTCCCATTCACCTGAGCATTCCTTTAGTGACAGTGCTCACATCAGTCTTATAAGCTGTTGACTATGAGGAAGTTGTGCAGCCCTAATGGTCTCCTTCCACTAGTGTCTGACTGGGTACCAAACACTGAGAATTAACAAGCACAGTGTTCTTCCTGCTTTACATATAGTCACATTGTTTCATGATAGCAGAAGAGGCAATGATGCTGTCTTTGCACTAGGACCATACAGTCTTCTCTCACATGCAATGAAGGAAATCAGAGAACAATAACTTGACTTGATAAGCCTTAACACAAATGACAGACTGCATGAAATCCAGAGAGGGGGATTATAGGAGGGTGCTGATGAGGAAGGGGGTACAAAGATGGTTAAGATGCTGTGTATCAGATAAACAAGAATTCAGTTAAAACTCAGTATAATTACTACCCAACATGAAAATAATCGTGAAAGTGTCGAATATAAAGACTGGAAGCAAGCATCACACTTCTTCACTCTCCAAACTGTTTATTTGACAATTAAGAGATGATGAAATCATCAACTATTTATGTTGATTTAAAAATATAATTACTATACAAAACTCAGTAAAGCAGTTTTGAAAGACCCTAAAAATAATAAAATAAAATAAAATAAAATAAAATAAATATATAACTACTGCTAATCTTCTGTATATCCTTCAATATCAGTGGATGGAGAGCCTTACTAACATTTGACAAGCAAGCATTCCATCACCATCCCAAAAGATTTGAAAAATCACATATGAAGGGAGGGGTTTGCCTTACTTCTTTCAACTGCAGCATGATTTCAGCTCATGGCAATCCAATATAGCATATCAGTAGGAAACCCAGAAATCCAGATGGTTGCACACAGAGGAAACCTTCCTTAAGTTTCTGGAAATGAAAAACACTCTTCCTGTGTGTGTGTGGTGGGGGGTGGTTGTTATGTGTGTGTGGTAGGTGTGTGTAAGCCTCATACTGCCCAGAAGAGAGTTTCCAGTGTTTCCCTCTATCACTCACTGCCATTTTCCTTTGAGGCAGGGTCTCTTGCTGAACCCAGAGCTCATGGATTTTGGCTAAGCTGGCAGCTCACAAGCCCCAGCAATTGTCCTGACTCTGTCCCCACAGCACTGGTGTTATAGACCTGCAAAGGTGATGTCTGGCTTGTTACATGGGTTTTGGAATCTGAACTCAGTTCCTGGAGGTTTTCCAACAAGTTCTTTTAACAACTGAGCCATCTTTTCACACCCTAAAGAAAATTTTATATAAAGGGTATGTATCATAATGGTATTAGGTTTCTCATTAGTAATATTTAAAGTTAGAGAATAATTTTCCTTCATAAATATAATAACACATTCAACATGGAATTCCATATTTAACCAGGTTATTAGTTTAGGATGAAAGTAGAACAAATGTATTTTTAATAGGAAAAACTTACATAATTTTCCACATATGGACGTTTGTCAGGGAGAAATCTCTTCTAAGGCAGTAGGCCAAGTTGGAAGAAAGCATAGGATCCAGAAACAGGAATTGTGCCTGAAGAACTTGACCAAGAGATAAAGTAAATCAATAAGATGAAAAAGAACAAGCTAGTTATTTCTGTTTCAGAAAATAAACTGAAACACAGCACAGGAAAATTAAACATGATGCATTGATGACCTAGCTCTGAACTTTTATGATCATAGTAATGATAATATTAATTTATTGAACATTATCTGGGGATACATACATGTGTGTATGTGTTATTTTAGTCAGCTGCAAACAAGAATGTAATTATATTTATCAGAAAAATGCATGGAATTGAAGATCATCATGTTAAGTGAAAGATATTGATTCATAAGAACAAATATCATGTTTCTTCCATAAGCAGACTTTAATTCAAACTGCATATGCTTATTCTATAAAAGAGAGACTATGGGAATGAGGAAGGGAAAGAGAAATAATCTGGGTGAGGGAGACAATGTAGTACAGGTTTTTTTTTTTTTTTTTTTTTGCAGTTCTTAGCCTTAGCCTTTAACGGCTGCACTATGTCTCCAGCCCAAGTTTTCATATCATATACAGTATAGATATAGATAGATATAGATGATATATAGATAGACAAATAGATAAATAGATGATTGATTGATAGAGGTACATAGATAGATGACAGACAGACAGACAGACAGACAAGTAATATTTGGGGGAAGATAGGGGACAAGTGAGTCAAAGGGAGAAAGAAAAGTGGAGGGGGATGAAGGAGCTAAATGAGCAAAATTTAGTTTTATATATGCATGAAATGTCATAATAATAATTATTTCATATGTAGACTCAAAGAAGAACAAATCCATTTCTATATTTTTATTCAATATGGAAGGTTTTTATTAGCTCCAAAAGCTGAATTAGGATGACAATTAAAGAGCCTGTTTTCAACCAGAATGTCTGCTCTGGTCCAGGGAGAATTCAATGGCATGTTTGCCCATGCAATTCAGCCTGGGAGAGGCACCAAAATAAAATCCAGCTAGTTTAAATGCATCTGGCTGGTTTTGTGTGTCAGGCCTGTGAGATTGAGCTCATGAATTGAGGTGGTTCAAAAGGTTGCGTCAAATAAGGAAGAATATTTTTAAAGTATTTCTTAAAGAAAATGACAGTTTTCAGAATGTTTTTAATACAGAAAAATAAAGAATGTAAAACATCAGAAATGCGCAGGGGCGTAATATAAATATAATAGAAAAATCAGCCAAAGACACTGCTATAGAAGATGAGCCAAACTTTGCCTTATGAAACTCAGTCTCTGCAAAAGTAAACTCAGAACAGCAGGCTGGTCCAGGAAACTCTTAGTGCACACTTTAAACAGGCCAGTGTGCACTTTGAAAATGGGAGCAGCTTCCCTGTCACATTCAGAATAAAAGTTCTCTGAGAGGTTCTGGAGTTTCTGATTGGAATTCCTGGCACAGGAAGGAAAAGTGCTTCCTGAGATTGGTTCTCACTGCAATTTTGTATTGAATTATAGACACCATTTAAGTGTACATTTTTCTCATAAGAGGAAGAAAGAGATAAGGAGAAAATGAGAGGACTACAGAAAAGAAAGAAAGGATGGAAATAAAGCAGAGAGGGTGGCAAGAAAAGGAAAGACGAGAGGCTGATGCTGTTGATGACCATCCCAGAGCTCTGTACAAAACCAAGAATGCCTGCCTCCCAGACCTTTCCTATCACTTTGTTGTTCTCATTTGTTGGCACTGGAATTTCAGCACAAATGCATAATGGGGCTGTAGTAAAGTGTCATGAGCTATGTTCTAGAAAAGATTAACTTGGGCTTCACATCTCAGCCATTATTTATAACTCAGAGGAACAGAACCCAAAGGGAGGCAGGACTCAAAACACAGAGAAATAAGCTAAGTCAGTGTCTAAGAGAAGAGGAATGGCTTCTACTGTCAGTAGAAAATGATGATCTGACAATATTTCTGGTGAGAGAATATTCCATCAAACAAAACTGTCAGACAGATAAGAATGTTTTTAAAAACACATTCCTTGTGCTTGATTTCAAATGGGATGAGAACGAGCTATAGCTCTCATTAAATCTAGTCCTCTCAAATACATAAGAATTGGGCTGCTCATATTCTGTAAGTCAGGGTTGGAGGGAACTTAGAAGATGAGTTCCTTTGTTATAGAGGACCAGCAACAATAGAGAAGATATCCAAAGACAAAGAAAAAATCCATATTTTTCCTGTCTAGTGTAAATGTGATATATGCTATGGATTTATAACTATTGTACATTGATTTCCATTTTTCTTTTCTCTAAAAGTAAGTATTAGGTGGGGGAGGGAAATATGTTAGGTGAGAGAAGAGGAAGGAATATGGGTGGTGATAACACTAAAAAACTCTTTGAAAAATCATAGTGGGAAATACTACTGTAGAATTTTTCTACTTTGTACATACACATTCATAAAAAGTTGAAATGAAGTTACCCTATAACAGGATAAATAAAGAGCCCAGTACTTGGAATTGACTTATTGGCTGTAGAAGTAGCACAGGCCCCAAATATTACAGAATACTGCCATTCCTATTAGTTACCCTCCAGAAGTAGACAGGAAAACCCTATTGCTGAAGACATCACATACTTAAATCATAGAAAATGGAGAAATCAAGACTTGAAAACTTCAGCCCAATGGGGTAGCTTCCATAGTGTTGGGGAGTGCTATGTTTGCTGCCAGAAGAGAAAGGCGATCACCATCTGTGATCCAGCTGTGGTCCCTGTGAGCTATAATCATGACCTTCCTTCTAAGATATACCCACTAGTGAAATAGTGGCATGGATGTCAAGGGAGTAACCAATCATCTGCTGACTGGATTTAGGCCTGCTCTACAGAAGAAATCCGTACTTGGAACTGGTATTAGGGCCAAGAAACTCACCCAATAATATTATTCTGCTAAATAGACATTCTGCTAAACTGATTCTTAATAACCTATCATTATACCCATAGATTATTGCATTGCTCAACCCTCATCAGAGAAATTTCTTTCCTCGGTAGAAATGGTGATTAACACAGAGATCCACAACTGCTCAACATGCAGTGAATAAGAGACTCCAGAGTACTCAGCCCTAAATGGAACATCTATACAACATCACCTCCTCTCAAGGCTGAGGGATTATTGCAGAAGCAGAGCAATTGTAAGATGGAGAGGTAGTAGATCATAAAGGGTAAATACACATGCAAACTCACAGAGGTTGTGGCAGCATGCACAGTACCTGAATAAGCTCAACTAGAAAAAAAAAACAAAAACAAACAAACAAACAAACAAAAAACAATGTAGAGAAGGGAGGCGGACACAAAGTAAGGAAATATTGACAACTCCAAAAGATGCTGGGGGAGAGACAGTCAGTTTTCTTTAATGGTTTGGTCCCTGGTTGGTTGACCATGTGCCAGTGGATAGCCAAACAGCCAAGAGTGTATGGACAGCACAAGTTAGAAAGGTTTAAAAAATTAGGACAGAAAACTAGGTGGTTAGGGAAGAAGGATGTATCTGGGAGGATTTGAAGGCAGAGGGGCAAATACATTACATGAAATTCTTAAAGAATGAATTTGAAAAACTTAGCAAAAGTGTCACATTCTTCTATTTTTACTTCATCTGTAGTATTATTTCATTTCACATGTCTCAGCATGTTAGAGTGTTCACAGTTTCTTTGTACTGAACAGATCTGCAGAAGCACAGCCACGTCTTGTGACTATGAAAAATGGAAATCATTAGAAAATCCTGTGGTTGGAGCTAGAAGAAATGGTTCAGGAACAAGTTTCAATTGACAGACTTCTTCCTTATTGGTAATGTCTGGGTTTTTAAACCAGGCAGCAACTTGTCTAGTTAGAAAACTATTTTTCAGCCTTTCTTTGTAGACTTTATGGCCCATGAATCGCAGTTTGCCTCAATAAAATATACGCAGAAATCTGATAACTATTTCCATAAAAGTTTTGTTTCTATAGTATTGACTTCAGACTTCCTTTTCTTTTCGTGCTTATTTTCCTTAGTAGTAGCATTGTGGTTGTGAGGCTAGAGTCATAAAATCCAACTAACACATTCAAGAAACTCAGTGTCCAGACACGTGAGAAGTAAATTCACATTAAAATACAGTAAAAGAAAAGACAGAAATAACTGGGCACACTGATCCTACCATGGAGGATCTGGAGCAGCACTGTTACCTAACTTCGGATTATTGAATGTGTTTGAGAAAATAACCCACAGTTATTTTGGTAAACCACCATATTGTCGTTACAAGAACTTTACTGGAATTTTTTTAAAGGAAACACCATGGGCAGATTATACATTGCCTTACCATGGTGGAAGGACCATGCTGCATCTGCAGTTCTATGGTCTCTGTGATTATGTCCAGAATGTGCTCTGCCTAGCCCAAGGCTAATCAGAGTCTCAGTTGTCCTCCTTCTTTGAAAAAAAAAATACCACTCAGCTTTGAAACATTACTGTCCATCATCATTACACATCTCACTCCAAGTTGCTTAGAAGCGACCATTTCTTTTTAATTATTTTAGTTATTATTTTTTAAAGATTTTGTTTTTAGTCTATGTGTATGAGTGTTTGTGTGCATGCATGCAAGTGTCTCTGTGGGGAATGCCTGTGGAGGACAGAAGAGGCCAAGGATCCTCCCACTGGGATGCTAGGAAAGAAATCCAGGTCCTCTGGAAGAGCAGTTGGTACTCTTAACCTCAGAGGCATCTTTCCAATGCTGTGTGTGTGTGTGTGTGTGTGTGTGTGTGTGTGTGTGAGAGAGAGAGAGAGAGAGAGAGAGAGAGAGAGAGAGAGAGAGAGAAAGAGAAAGAGAGAGTTTTGCTCATATGTATGTAGGTACAACACATGCCTATGCTAACATAGGCTAAAAGAGGGAGTCAGATTTCTTGATGCTGGAGTTAAGGATGGTTGTTAGTACAAACAAAATCCAGGCTCTCTGCAAAAGCAGTCAGTACTCTTAACTATGGAGCCCTGTCTTCAGCCCCACAAAACCACTATTTCTTAAATGATTTATTTCATTACTGGTAATTATTTGAGGCAAGAGCCACAGAAAAGGAGCCACAGAAATAAACAACGAGTTTAGAATACCTTCAACCTCTATTCTCAGTAGCTGGCTCAAGAAAGAACTCAGAAAATGATGCAGGACAAGCATGGCAGAGAGCAGGGACTCTGGTGGGGTGGTGGGCATGGAAAGGGAAGTGACTCTAGATCAATTGAGAAATGATGTATGACCTATGGAAAAAGTTTAATAGCAATAAAAAAAGAAAGGACCAATAAATTAAAACAACCATACTCTTCCTTGGACCTTTCAAAGTGGAACTGAGAGGATGAAGGGCTGGTTCCTCTTTTATCAGAGTATTTCAGATGTGAGCTTTGTGTGTGTATAAACCTATGAGAAGGAGATAGTAAAGCAAACTATAGGTAAAAACCTGATCATGAAGCAAAGGGAACTGACTGCAGATGAGCGTGTGAATACCTTTCCTTCTTTTCTCACTATAGATTTGCTTGATGAATTAGATTTCTGTCACATGAACTACAAGAGCTAATTTCTAATATGTGGTATTTCCAATTTAAAATGAAAGCATTAATGTGATCGTGTGTTCTCTCATGGATTCATTTATAAGTTTTAATAGAAATGAACAAATTATGATCATCACTTCAGTTTTAAATGCTCTGTAATTAACATTGTAGACAATTAATTAGCAGACTTAAATCCAGTAGAGATCACAGATAGACTTTTGATCAATAGTATTTTCTGTAAAATTATAATTTATCATCAGTAGCTATACTGAGTGAAGTGAATGGTTTTATTTGTTTCCTCATTAGTAAGTAATTCTACTTAATAATTCAGTGTTCTGAATGGTAGTCTAAACATGAAACAAAAGTGATTAAGTTACCAAAAATAATTTCTGTCAAGACCTTATCTGTTTTAAATAAATGTTATGAATACAGTTTAAAAAATGATTTACTTTCTTATCATTCTTGTTAGGATATCCATGTTTCTTAAACGTAAGTAATAATAGCAGTTAAATGTCTTTAAAAGGAAAACCTCTGTACACACAGTGTTGGATAGAACAATTTTGTTTATAATATGATATAAATAATATTATAATTATCTCTGCATTAAGTATTCATACTTTTGTAGTGTCATGAAATTACCATCAACAGAGCTAAACATGTAATGCTTATGTTTATTATATTCTTATGTATTATTTTATAATAAGGAATATTCCTTTTCATTAAGCTAAGTAATAATCACCAACAACTGGAATATGATATCAAACACATCCTACAAAATACAAACAAAAATATGATATGGAAGGGTCTTTAGTTTGTCATGAATATATTGTGCCTGTGCAAGGCTACCTCAGTTCCCTGCCACAGTGATCCATCTGAACCAGGAAGTCTTTACTTATGCTATGCACAAAAACATTTCACTTTATTTAGCATATTTTGTTTATACATTATGCACATCAGTGATTGCTCATCATTGGCCCAGTTAAAGCTTAATAAGAAGCTACTTTATTCCTTGAAAGTGTGGTCAATTATAAATTACACCTCTAAATTTAATTACAAAGGAAGTTCACAAAGATACCAACATTGGTTTGGTACAAATATTGCCACTTTTACTTCAAAACAATTCAAGGTAATGAAATGCAGAAAATTTTAGGGGGGGTATGCTGTGCCTATATTGCTAACAAAGGGGTAAAGGAGAATGTTCAAATGGTACATCCACAAGCTGACAGTGAAATGTGTTATGCTGCAAGTATTGATTTTAGATTATTGGTGATTTGAGAACCAACAAACTCTATTCATCCCATTGTGTGTCATTGTTAATAAAGACAAAACTGAAAAAAAATAATTAAGCTCTTAGACATTGGATCAAAACCAAATAAGCAAAGTCAATAACAAATTAGAAGCAATGAAGGCAAGCAAGGCAAGCCCTGTGATTATCCCAGACTGCTGTCTGTAAAAATTTCCCACTGTGTAGCTCACAATGGTCACTGCAATCCTGCTGATCTTGGCTAAACAAAAGGAAAGAAAGAAATAGGAGATTTATGTGCTTTAATTCTAAGACTCATTACAAATCACTGGAAGTAAAAGCAGATTTCATAAATGGATCAAAAACATTTGCACTTAGCTAATTTTAGAACTCCAGTCTTTGAAGAGCACTTTTATTGGACATAGTATTTTTGGTCAACATCCTCTTTTCTTTTCACACATTACTCTGCTGCTCCGCTGTGTCCTGGGGTTTAAGGCTTCTGATGAGAATTGCACAGAAGTCACTGTCTTCTATTTTTGTTTTGTTTTTTATTTTCTGTGTTTTCTCTAGCTTTTAATTTTTTAAAAGATTTTCAACAGGTTGAATATGTTGCCCAATAACATGGTTCTCTTCGATTTTATTGTGTTTAGGTTTACTAAGCTTCTTAAATTTGTGTGTCTCTCATTACATCTAGAAGTTTTTAGACATTTTATACAAGTTTTATCTTTTTTTCTCCCTACTTCTTTTTTTCTGAGACTTCTTATACTCATAAAATTTACTCTGTCTATTCTCCCCCATATCTCAGAGAAGCTATTTTTTTATTTTGTTTTGTTTTATTTACAATCTCTTTTCCTCTTTTATTTCAATTTATCTGTCTTGGTTACCTTTTCCTTATACTATTTCCATTTTGCCATTGAGACTCTCCAGCAAATTTCTTTTAAGAAATCATACAGTTTTATTAAGTTTTTGTATTTAGTTACTTTAAAAATATTTTTACATTTAATTGAGTGTATGGGTGGATGGGTTTTGTGCTCTTGAGTGCAGGTATCATAGAGGCCAGAGATGGTGGATCCTTGTGGAGTCCGAGTTGCAGGTGACTGTGAGCTCCCTGGGCATGTGGCTGGGGACTGAACTCTATATCGCCAAGCCTTACATGTGAAGTTACTTGTCTCTGCTCATAATGAATACATTTGCATGTACCTCACTTATCACAGCTGAAACCATTGTTTTCAAATATTAGACTTAAAATTTAACATTTATGTTCATTTCCGATTAGTACCTGTTGAGTACACCTTAAGTTTGAGACACATTCTACTAACTCCTATATTCAGTTATTTTCTTGCATATAATGAGGATAGATATTTGGGTTCCAGATGTTACAGAGTCCAAAGCATGGAGGTTTTTGTTCTTATCAGGCAACTGAGTTGACTAGATTTCAATTTGGGCAGCAACTCAAATGTCAATTATAAATCACATACTTTGCCCCCAAAGAAGCAGGGGTAAAGCAGAGCACAGCCCTATGGTCAAGTTGTGCCTGCAGCCAGCAGCCACTGGTATTCTCTTCTGGAGCCTCTGTCTTCAACTTCAGAAACTATTTTTGCCCCAAGAATTTGTCTTCGGGTTTCAGAAAGCGACATTCTATTAGAATTTGAATAGTTTGCCATTATGGTCGAGGTTGTATTTACTGTCTCTGCAGAGGAAAAGATAAGGCAGGGAGAAGCTCACTTTCCTTGATGTTTGTTCAAATTTTGATCTCTCCTCACAAATTGTGTGATTTCCTTCTATCTGTGGAACCAGTGGATTTTCTTTTTCCTTTTCCACTATGAAGATGTTATAATTATTTAGAGAAGAATCAGTGTGTTAAGCACTCACTTTTCCTCCTCCTTCTCAACATCCTCTCTTCCTCTCCCCTTTCCCACCCTTCCCTTCAGCGTCTTCTCTTTATCTCTCTGGGGAGCTTTTGTTTGGTTGTTGGTGGGGGCAGTTCATACAGGGCTGGCTTCAAACTAGCAGCAATCTTGTTCGACCCCAGTCATAGAATTCTAGACATGCTGGAGCTTTATTTCTCCATAAAAATAGTTGGCGATCTTTTAATTTCTTTTTTTTTTTTGAGCTTTTGTGCATTTCATACAACTATTCTCAATCAAATTTAGACCAATTTCCCATCCATGCCCCTCCCCCCAACAGAGGTCAGGAATTCTGCCATACCTTTTAAGATCTGTTATTTATTTTCTTCTTCTTCTTCTTCTTCTTCTTCTTCTTCTTCTTCTTCTTCTTCTTCTTCTTCTTCTTCTTCTTCTTCTTCTTCTCCTCCTCCTCCTCCTCCTCCTCCTCCTCCTCCTCCTCCTCCTTTTTGTGTGTGATTTTCTTTTTTTTGGTCTTTTTGAGACAAGGTCTCCTTGTAGCTCCAGCTGGCCTGGAACTCACTCTGTAGACCAGGCTGGCCTTGAACTCACAAAGATCCACCTGCCTCTGCCTCCTGAGTGCTAGGATTAAAGGCGTGCACCACCACGCCCAGCGAACACTTTTAAAGATATTTCTCGGTCTCTGTTCAGGTCTTCACTCAGAAGAGTATCGTCTTTGCTTATATCTGTGATATATGGAAGCAGGGCCTCTGTTGTGTGTTAATCCTCTGTTGACCAAAGGTCGTGCTTCTGCTTCCAAAGGTCTGCTGCCCATTGGGTCCCATCTGGTTTTCAGTTTTCTTGGGTCTTTCTTTTCCATTCTCCATTCTCCATTTTAATATTTCTTGATACTGCCAGCAGCTCTGCAGCCAAACAGAACTTGTTCCAGGCTGGTCCTTTTTCTGCTATTACTGGCTGGATTCCAAAAAACCTAATTCTTGCTTCAGCTCTGTGAATATAGCTGACCAGTCTCTTCTTCCTCTTCCCTCTTCTCTTTGAAATTATACTCAAAGAGGAGACACAAATATACAGTGAGATTGAGCAACAGTATAAATTGTTCCCTTTTTTATTCAAGTATTTTAATTGCTTATTAATTACCATTTTTCTTTTTTTATTGATGTTTTATGTATTTCATACATCATTTTTCATGTCTGTTCAGGCATCTTCCCTTATCCCTTCCCCCTACCCCACCCCAAACCATCCCAGATCATGTGCTCTATCATAACTGTCCTGCATCTTTCTCTCAGACTTTCTTTATGTTTAGGAATTCACATTTTCTTCTTTAAACAATTTATACTTTGCATGTAAACAAATAAACAGTAGAGCATTGATGGAAATTGTCAGTCTTCCTCCTCCAGTTCATTTGAGAAGAATCTTTTAAAAGTGAAAATACTGTATCAGAAAGTAGATGATTTTCAAACAGATTCAGACCCTAATATATGATTGGATCTGATGCCCCATGCCACTTTCTTCCATAAGGGATAATGATAAGGGGTACTTATCACATCACACTGGGTAGAGACCATCACTTTTACTTTAGTAATTTTGAAAAAAATCAACTTTTGCTTAATAGAAATTATATCTTTCCCTACTATCCTAAAAAAATCAAAGTTAAAGGAGCCCATGTTAATATTAAGGGACTGATTTATTGCCTTATTACACAAGATGTTTGCCATTAACCTAACAGAGTTTCAACTCAGCAAAGCATTCTGTGGGAGAAGCCAAAATAAAAAGTAGCTCTGTGCTGAAAGAGGACCCATTATGGGTGAACTGGTGGCATTAATAGCAGCTTCCTGCCTTCACAGTATTGTGAGACCTCAATATTTTAACCGGACTCCTTTCCTTCCCTGGAGAGAAAGATTATATTGCTCTATGCCTTTTGTAAGATTAAGCATATGTTGCATAGTAATTTGATTCTCAAACTTTGCTGAGTTGAGGCGACTTAGTCCTTTTGATCAGAAACTGTGAAGCAAGAACTACTCTGGGCTCCAGATCCTTCTGCCAACCACTGGCCTCCAGGACAGTTGTTAGTGCCAAGTGGACAGAGACTGATTATTTTCTGGTTCCCAGTTTCTGAGTCGTGCACTGTAGGTTAGACCAGCCCATCAAGCTGACTTTGTGTATACAGTACTTTGAAATGGCATAATCAACACATTTTTCTTACTGCACATGGCAGCAGAAGAGAACATGCTCTATTAATTGATCTGCTGAAACCTTGGTCCATAGGGAAATAAATCTTTCAACTTTGGGTTTTAGGACTGTAGTTTTCCTAGGGCAGTGAGAATCTTTTAATTTGCTTTCCTGTGTAAAGCCAAAAGTTAGTTTTCAGTACACCCATATATTAAGGAACACTAGAAATCATTCTTACCCACCTACTATTTTAATAATTATTACTTTTTATAATACTAGTTTCTCCTCTTTACAGGCTCATGTTATCTTCAGTAAAAAAAGAAAATTTGTTTGATGAAGAGTAAAACAACAAATTAAGAGTCTGTAAATAGGTTTCATCCTGGTTTCATGTAATCCAGCACACCAATTGCTTTAGCTATGAACATTAGGGCTTGTGACATGACCAAAGGCAAGGAAGCACTGTAGGAATGGATCTGCCCTGCCATATTCTTGCTGTCAGCAAGGGGACATACTACTGGGTTTCTGGTCCAAAGACGGGAGGTAAAGTTGGGGCAGAGGTAATGGCTGTTGTGAAAACCTGGCCTGTGTGGAACAGATGAAGCCTATATGAGATAATGATTAGAGGGAGCACTTTCATAAACATCTTACTATCACTGAAGTGACCTGGTCCATCAGCTGTCAGAGACAGAAGTCAAGACTGATAAGAAGGATATTTTATTGTCCTATGAATTCATGATATTTTATTTTGTGGTATATTTTGTAGTATATATAATACTGCTTTTGATAACATCATTTTTACAAATTTACACAAAGTAAAGCTTACAATTTAACTCATAATTATCTCTCTAGTGGCTTTTCAGGAACCCAATAACTTTAATCTCCCCAAATTCAAAGTAATGTAGACATAAAATAAAATGTAAAGGTTTCAAGGCCTAAGAAGATACACCCTCCACTGTTTAGGAAATTAAAGACTCAGAATTATTTCTTTCCCAAGAGTTACATATTGCTATCCAACTGCAGAAAAATAATGATAGATTTTGATGAAAGTTGACTTATTGAAAGTTCTAGAACTTATTATAAATGATGTACAGTTATGTGCCTCAGAGCAAAGCATAAAATTATAATAGAAATGCTCATCTATACAGAACATATCATTCACAAGAATTCATCAGTGTGTGTAAGGTCTCATTGGCCAGAAAAAAGGTGTGCTACACTTATTTCATCTGATGGAAAGCTCATATGCAGGTGTTAATTTAGATATTAAAAAGTAATAAAACAGTGGAAAATAGGACATGTTGATTCACAGATCAGTTCAAGGTAATCTTCAGCTATTTAACAGGCCTAAATTATATAGGACTCCTTGTTGCACAACTACAAAAAATTTAAAAAAAGGCCAGTGGTAATGATTTTGGTATTCAATGTTAAATGAAAGTACTTCAGAATTTAAGAAGAATGTTCTTATACCTGTATTTGCCAAAAAGAAATTATAAATGAAGTTCATTTTACATTTGGAAAGTAAACGAATTACTCCCATGGCTTCTACTTTAAAACTCCCAACCATTTTGTCAATGATTTATTCATCTCTATGATATCATTTGGAGACCATGACCATAACCCAATACATTATTCTGTGTACCAAGCAAAGATCCTGCTTGGATGTGTTTGCTGTAGTCAATCTGAACAAGCAAGGGTGCTCAAGATCCATCCCTTCTCTTTCCTGTGAATGCAATTTTGTTGCAGTGTCAGAACAACTTTTTACAAAATCCTGTTTGTAAATTTGAAAATTTTTTTGGTCTTTTTGAGACAGGGTCTCCCTGTAGTCCCAGCTGTCCTGAAACTCACTCTGTAGACCAGGCTGGCCTCAAACTCACAAAGATCACCTGCCTCTGCCTCCTGAGTGCTAGGATGAAACACGTGCACCACCACGCCTGGCTGAAATATTTTTTTGCAAATTTTGCTTAGTTTGACCATTGTGATTCACATAAATTTTTGTGATTGTGTCTTCAACCCCTTTCAGTGCAATCCTTGGTAAGCTCATCAATAACCAGGCATAGGTATATGAAATTCTCTACTCTTCTGGGTTGCCAGAAACCATCTCCAGGCCATTCCTCTAGAGCTGAAAAACACATTGATATCCTGCATAACTCTCTTCTTTCCATCCTAGTAATTACATTCTCTCATGAATTGAAGAACTTTTTTCCTCTGTTTATATCTACAAAGACCAGCTTGGGACAAATGTCTAAAAAGAAGCAAGGAGGTAAGAAAAGTCTAATAGAAACCAGATTTCTTTCAGAGATACTAAGTGTATTTTAAGACATGACAGTGGTTCCCATAGGCATTTGACAGTGATGGAAGCAGTTAAGTTCCACCAAAGACAGCCCCATAATAAGAACTGCAGAAAGCTGGGCGTGGCAGGACAAGCCTTTAATTCCACCATTCTGGAGGCAGAAGAAAGTAGATTGCTGTGAGATCAAAGCCAGTTTGGGATGTTCTGCATAGAGAGTTCCAGGACAGCTAGTGCTACATAGTAATACCTTGTCTCAAAAACTGAAAACATAAAACAAAAATAACCCTGCATCTTTTTCATTCATCAATTTGATGTGTTCATGAATAAAACATGTGTTCAATATTCCAAGATCCTTTAAAAACAAAAATATCTCAAAATCTAACCATTTCAGAGAAGTTATCATTTGATTGGATAGATCAGAACCCTGATTTCAGGCTTATTATCATACATCCTAATTAAATCATTAGCATATTATTTATTTAAACTTTTCATGGACTTGATATGCTCTTAGTTGTAAAGATGATGAGCAGGTACATGTGTCCCCATGAAGTTTATACCCTAGAGATGGGGATAAATAATGACCTAATTATACATTTGCTGACCTTCTGATAAATTCCACATAAAGAAAAAGAAAAACAAGGTTCTTTGGAATGATACTATAAAAAGCTGTAATTGGTAAAGGAGGACAAAGAGAGAAACTTTAAGCTAAAATGAAACTTCACACATGGATTTAAAGAGTGAAGATTTGAGGCTGGACATGGTAGCATAATCTTTTAACCCCAGCATCCAGAAGCAGAGGCAGGTGGCTCTCGGTGAGTTCAAGGACACCCTGGTCTACATAGCCAGCTGAGACTAAAAAGAGAGATCCTGTCTCAAAAACACCAAAAAGAAAAAAAAGTGAAGATTTGGGTGAAGACTTTTCAAGCAGGGATAGGAGCACGCATTTCCAAGAACACCGGGAAACCTTCAGGAGAGCGATATGTATCTGCTTCTGCGGCTGTTGCAACAAAATGACAAAAGCCGCAGTTTAGAACAAGCTGATTTGTCCATATGCAGTCTGGAGATATAAATATGGACTTGATAAAGAAAATAAGAAGAAGTGAGTATTAAATGTTAAAACTTCTAAAATACTAGTACCAAAAAGATGGAGTAAGAAATCTTAAGATAATTTTGTCAGTTTAAGAGTTGCTAAAGAAATTTAACAGTTGCTAAAGAAAAATTAGAGAAATAATAAGTACAAGTCTACTTCTTGTCATCTAAATACCCAATCATAACATTATGGTTAAACTATAACATTTTATACCTGACAACCCAAGTTCTTGCAACCACAAAAAAATTATATCCAATCCACTACAAAGAATCTTAATAATTCCAGCTATGAAAAGTTTAAGTTCAATGTCTCTTCTGATACTCAAGGAAATATCTTAACTGTGAGCTCCTGTAAAACCTATAAGTAAAGCACACATCATATGTCTAAGACATTCACAGTATAATACATTCCAAAAGAGAGGAATAGAAGAACAGAAAGGAAAGGTGGGAACTAATAGTGATGAAAACCTAACAAAAAGAGCATCAGTTCCTGCCATTCTAGGTGCAGAATGCAGTGCACCTGGTGGCAAGCTGAGAGCTCCATGGGGCCTGAGGAGCCCTGTCCCTGTAGCCTTGCCACTTGCAGCCCACATGGCCTCTCTCATGGCTTGGCTTTAAGCACTCCTGCAACTGTCCTCAGAAAATAGTGCACATCCCTCGAATTCCATCTTCCTGGAGTCTCCAGTGCATTTCGCTTCACTCTCAGAGATCCCCATTTTACCTTCACTGGGCTGTGAGAAGGGACTGTGACCTGCTACACATTGCCTGGCCTCTGAGGCTTTCCTTTGAGATCTGAGTGGAATCCTCCATGAATCCATAATTCTGGTGTTCTACATGTCTGCAAAAACAAGCATCATTTGTATGATGACAAGATGTGCTGCCAAACTAAGCAGAAGCCATGTCCCCTTGGACTACTGCTACAGCTACCTCTGACTGCTTGGATGTTGAACACAAAGAAACAGTTCCCTAAGCAGCCTAGAGCCACCAGGGTTACCAAGAACCGTCATTTTGAAGTAGTATTTCATATTAGTCAAAATGTCTCTGTATAGGACTCCTATATTAAACGTCACCCACCCAGGGCACAGGGACCATTGTGGAAGAGGGGGCAGAAAGATTGAAGGAGCCATGGGTGGTGCATTATCACAAGGAAAGTTGTCCGACAGCTGGTCAGTTACTCATATGAACACACAGCAATAGTAACAATACGCACAAGTCCCATAAGAGCTCAAACTAGACAAAAATCTCAGCATAGACATGAAGAAGTAGGTAAGAAACCACAACTCTAAGGAAACTATGGCAACGGATGGCTACTGGGAGGAGCCTAGGCAGACTCTTTCAAGGATGGGACTCTTGGCAGATTAACTAGGCTCCAGTGGATGGGCCCACACTGAAGGCCACTTGGGGACACTCATAGGCCATATGTGTGATTTATTCATTTATTTATTATCTATTTATCTACTTATTTATTACTATTATCTATATTTATTAAGTGTGGTGTGATAAGATACATGTATGCAATAGATAATGGTCCAACCAGCTTAATTAGAATTTTTGTCTCAAACACTAATCATTTTGTTGTGTCATTTTTCTACTCTTTTGATTTTGAACTCGTGACATCTAATTTAGTATTTCTTCAACTTTGTTTTGTAATTTTTTTTCTCTTTGTTAACTTTTTCTCATGCTTTAGGTAATAGAAACTTTATGGTTTGTGTTTGATGAAGAAGCTTCAAAGACTGAGAGACATCCTCAACATAACACAAAATAGGAATATTATAGAGGAAGCGGCTAATTCTGGCTGGCTGACCTTCGGAGGAGGGCAAGGGACATGCTGTTTCATCCAGTACAACAGAAGAATGGACTGCACTGATGATGTCCAGGCTGCACATAAAATGATGGCTCTTGACTTTGGTAAATGACTTTATTTTTTCTGTGATCAAGCAGAGTTGGTTCTCACATGCCCAATAACAAATGCCTTTGTGGGATTTTATGAGCCTTAAGTGTCTCTGGATGAACAGATAATAAAAATATAAACTAAATCTATCTCCTGTGACACCTCATATGGTTATCAAAATGATGGGTCAGGTAAAAACAGTAGAGTGAGCCGGGCGTGGTGGCGCACGCCTTTAATCCTAGCACTTGGGAGGCAGAGGCAGGCCGGATTCTTCATGTGAGTTCAGGCCAGCCTGGTCTCAGAGATTCGAAGTTTCCAGGACAGCTGGGGCATACAGGAGACGCCTGTCTTCAAAAAGATAAAAAAAACAAAAACAAAAACAAAACAACAAAAAAAAACAAGCCGGTGAGACGTCTGAAGATTGAGCACATATACCACAATATGAGTGAAACAGAAACAATCAATATGCCAACTTGATGGAAAATTACATTCTTCATAAACATATCCTTGAAAGAAACTAATTAATCTGTTCACTTTGGAATGTAGGCTATGTAAAAGAAGAGGAAGAGGCTCTGTAACTTGTATACATTACCCTAGCTACTGGATAAGGATATCTTTTTCTATCAAGTATAGAAGCAGGGAGGACGTCGCAGAGTGAGCCATATTCATGCGAGGATATTGTGAACTGACTAAACTAAAATGTTTAAACCACCGTGATACATCCAGTCCACTGCAACCAGACCAAATAATCCTAACTCTGATGGTATTCGTGGACTAAACTTGTTGAATTGGCATCTACCTTAAAAAAAATCTAATGGCCTCCTGGGGGAACACTATGCCCCATTAGTGATGAAACCCATTGGATTACTACTAAATTTTCGTAGCCATTAATATTTTGTTTAGAATTCAAAGTCAATGGCATTATGATCTTTAAGTTGTTCACTGCTTAAAACCTTCAGTGGGTCTCAGGTATTTATAGAATGTAGCCAAGAAACCCCTTCCAGTTCCAACTCAAGAGTCTGAATTTGTTTTTCAGTGTTGTAAAAACTGCATACAATTTCTGATGAATGACTCTAGATCAGTTTGTTTATCTGCTTTTTCCTTTTCGGACAATGAAAAAATTAAAAAATACAATTAACAAATTCTCCAAAGGCTGTTGAATTAATATACACTCGACAAATGTAAGCAAAAGTTGAAATGACTTTTAGCTTATTTGTTCTTAAGTGCTTAGCCAACTTAGAGAAGTTATAAAGTGAGAGAAGTTGTCCTTTTACGTCATTTGATTTTATGATTTCTCAAGAAAGATAAACTATGAATTATTTTACTATTATGACTTAATGCATTCTAGTTTCAACAAATTAAACTCTTGTTTATTAATTAGCCAGTAATGGAATTCAATATTTATCTAGATCATATCAAGTGATTAGCGCCTTTCATCTTAAAGCACATTATAAATACTTAGGCTTGTATATAATATTATACTATAGGTAATTTATAATTGTATTTATATATATTATTGCTGCGTATTTGTTTTCAAATCCCACATGCAACAGTTTATTTAAAGCTTGTGTTTTATTTCAGGGAAGTAATGAGGAATGCCATATACAATGAACCCTGAGATAATCATGTGCTTATGACTGTAATGTTAAGTGTAATGATTGTAATTACAAGTGTAATGCTTGTAAAAGAAACCACATTTCACTGAATAAAATGGCTAATTTTTGTTTGAGTCTGGACATTGACTTTGCTCAATCATACTGTGGTTTCCTCAGTTAGGAGTTCTGATCATTGCCAAAGATAAACTTTCATAAACTATCAGTTAACGTTTATTCTTTTCTATTCTTACGTTTTTATCATATTTGTAATTGACATATCAAAGTAATTTTACAAGTTGGATCGATAATTAGTTTAACACTTGCTTTTAAAAAATCATTCACTAACTTTTAGCACAGAAGAAAAATAGTGTGCTTTTTTAAGCTACTGTGAGCACTATTAACAATTCATTCTGAAGGGCTAAATAGAGTACTCCAGTGAAAAGCAGAGAAATAATTTACCCCAGCTGATATCATTAGTTGAATTTGCACTGCCTCGTGTGTTTGAACACACTTCGGCCCACAATAGTCGGGTCGGGCAGCTTTAGCGCGAAGTCTATGGAAAACTTTCAGGCACACTGGCGCGGGCCAAAGGAATGGGAAATATATCTATATAGGAGACATAAGGGAGGGGCATAGGAAAGTACTTGGGATGATGTCCTGATTTCACTCTGGCCAGAATTTCTCTCTCTCTCTCTCTTTCTCTTCTTCTTCTCGGTATCTTCGTTCTTCTCTCTTCTCTCTCGGCCTTGAATTCTGTGCATCCAATAAGCAAGCAGTCTTCTGCTGCGTGTAACCTGGAAATTAATTCCCACGCTTCCAGGCTTTCCCTCGGTTGAGGGCATAGATAGGGTACTCTCTCAACTGAGCCACTAAAATATTTATCGGGCGGGTAAAAACTGTAATTCATTGGAATTACACATCATCCAAACATATGTGCTATGTACAAGGGTAAACGACTACCCATAACTTTTAGTACTGTTTAAATACTTGTGTATCTAATTGCTTGTGTTTCTTTAGTAGGATTGAAAGTTTACTCCTGAACAAACTGTCAGCCCATGAAGAGAAACAGCCAGAACTGACCCAGGAAATCCCAAGCAACAGCTTCGCAGGAGGAAGAGGAGCGATCGCGTTTTACTTCTCCAGTTCCACCTGTGCCCCTTTTTCTAAGCTTAGGGAACAAACCTGTTGGAAGGAGGGGCGTGGTTAGATGTTGGTTATAACGGCTGGTGATCCGGTGTGGGTGAACGTGACTGAAACTACAGCGATTGTTAGGTCATGGACACCATTTTGATTCAACATTTGATTGAACAAACAACCTGTCACCCACCACTGAATGGTGGGACTGTGGGGGTTTGGGCAAACAGTCTGTAGATTGGTTTTGCACGAAGGATGCTTGTTCTCATGGATTATCACTTATAGCTAAAAAATGAAAAAAAAAAAAACCTGAAAGATGCAGGACAGTTATGGCAGAATACATGATCTGGGATGGGGTGGGGGGGAAGGGAAAGGGAAATATGCCTGATCTGAATTGGAAAATGATGTACAAAATGCACAAACCATCAATAAAAATTAAAATAAATAAATCTCCCTTAAGTTCTTTCTTTTATATATTTTATATCACAGTGATAAGAAAAATAACGATTATATAAATTTGGTACAGAGAAACGGGATTGTTGCTATGATAAACCTGACCCCTATGCTTTGTAGATTTTAGAACTGATTTGTAGGGAGAATGTGGAAGACTTTAGTGTATGAACTAATGAAACATTGGAATGTTGCAATCAGAGCTTAATGGGTCATTCTGGTTGTACTTCAGAAAACCAGAATTTTGATAGAAAGTCTGTGCTCATGAGATTTCAGAGGGGAAAAGGGATTCCACTAAGAAATATATCAGATACCATTCATGCTATATTCTGGGAAAGCTTCTGGGTACATTCTGTCCATGGCCTAAAAATGTGAGTTGGGCTGAGTTCAAGAATAATGGACTAATTTATTTGGTGGGGAATTTTCTAGACAGGAGAAGAGTGGGGCAGTAGATGGTTACTGTTCACTGTTCTTAGTCAATTTCCAGTGAGGGAACATAGGGTATGCAGGTGCAGGTGTGTAAAATGTGTAGTTTGGCAAGGAAAGGAGCGTGAATGCCATGCAGTAGTGGCAAGAGTGGGGGTGGCCTAAGTACTTGGAATTGTGACAGAAATTTTCACAGTTAAGGAGGAGCATCATATTTTGTACGGGGACAACAGGAAAGGTACATTGAGGGCAAGACCCCACCCATCAAAAGTTCCAGCTTGTAAAATGCAAATTCTTTTTGAAAGAGAAGTGTTTAAAGACAGAGGCAGCAAAGATAAAGCCTACAGACATGCCTACAGAAATGATCCCTCTGCTCTATGCAGGCACATTCTTAGAGGACACCATAGCTGTGGTCCAAGGGGGCCACACTGTATTTCAAGCTAAATGTAGAACTTAACATCATTCACATGGTACTTTTCACAGGGATTCAGGATGTGAAAGCCAGCAGGTCATGGAAATGTGCATTAAGGTTTCTGAAAGCCAAAGAGGCCAGGCAACATTACTGACAATGCTGGGAACCTATCAGGCATAACCTCAAGTGAGGTGTGAATGAAGTGATTCAACCCCATTAGAGTCTCATACATTGCCACTGTGTTCCTTGGTTCCTCTAGTCTTCTCTTCAGATGTCAGTCACTGGGTCCAATTGGGAACATGGTAATACTATGATAGACTTATCAGAGTTGGCCTTCTGTTATGATCTGTGCTTGTGGGGAATTGTTTTTAATATATGAATAGTAGTAACTAAAATTAGCTTATCATCTCTTCCTCTTTTGCCCCATGTTATCAGCTAAGTATTGCTTGCCTCATAGAGGTGGAATTTAGAGATTCAAACAACAGGATTCTTGCACTATTTTTTTTTACTGTTTTGTGTTGGCTTAACTTTCAAGTAAAATTGATGGCTTACAGCCCTCAATTTGTATTAGCCTTAATTCCTCCAAATCAAGGAAATATAATTTCACAATTATCCCAATATAATTTCTGAGAATGACTGTTCTAATTGGAAATATATAACTATTTATGCTCCAATACCTCTGTATCTTTATTCAGGTAGATGTGGTAGTCTGAAATTTCACCTTATGATATAACTAACCTAAATTTTTGTCAGGTCAGAAATTATCACAATTTATCACAATTCAAGAAATTTATCACAATTAAAGCAAAATACCACAAAGAGGAAAGGTATTCTTGCCAAAGTGGGTGGCTAATGGAAGATATACTGACTAGTACATATCCCTGCAATTTTCTGTATAAATATTGACAAAATTCCTTCAGCAAATGGTGATAGCAAAACTGGATCACCATTTTTAGAAAAATAAAACTAAACCCCTACCTCTCAGCCTATACAAAACCCAACTCCAAATGATTCAAAGACCTCAATGTGAAACCTGAAACTTTGAAAATGATAGAAGAAAACATTGGCAATAATCTACAAGATGTAGGGAAATAGTTTCTAAATCAGAAGTTGTGAAGGAAATAAGAACAATAATTGACAAGTGGGACCTCATTAAACTAAAAGAAAACTTCTGTACACTGAAAGAAACAAAGAAGGGAAGAGAAAACCCACAGAGTGAGAGAATGCCTTCAACAATGTGGAGAACTCTTAAAAGGCTTGAAATGGCCAGGCATGATGATGCACACCGTTAACCCCAGTACTTAGGAGGCAGAGGCAGGTTGATGTCTGTGAGTTCAAGGCCAGCCTGGTCTACATAGTGAGTTCCAGGACAGTTGGGGCTACAAAGAGACCCCGTCTCAAAAACAAACAAACAAAGTCTCAAATTGAACCTACGACTGCTCCTGGTTATATACCCAGAAGATTCTGAGATTGCAGAGATAAGTGCACAACCAGGTTTATTGCAGCTCTCTTCACAAAAGCAAAGAGCTGGAAGTATCCCAAGTGTCCCTAGACTGATGAGTGTGTAATGAAAATGTGATACATCTACACAATGGAGTTCTATGCAGTGGTAAAGAAGGAAAACATCGTGAAATTTGCAGTAAATGACTGGAACTAGAAGTCATTATGCAAAGTAAAGTAACACAGTCCCAGAAAGACAAATGACATATGGTCTCCCTCATTTGTGATCTTAGTACCAAATTCATATATGTAAGCCAAGCCTGATGCTACTACAGATATAACTTGACATTTATGCCTCTGTTTTCCCAAGTTCTAAGATATATCAGAAACAATCAATTTCCTCTTTGAAAGTACATTAAAACATAGATCAACTTGCTATGTAACTTGGGAATGTAAAGTTATATTTCTTTCTGCCTGCATGTTAAAATGTGAATCTCTACACGAGCCTGGAATTTGCTCCAGACAGGTAGATTTTAGGGTAGATTGATTCTTGGGTTGCTGGAAAAGGGCCTAAACTCTAAACCCGTGTAGGGGGTGGCTGTCTGGGCGGAGCCACCCTTCCCTTTTGCAGCTGGTGTCAGGTGGGTTTGGTTTGGCGCCATTGTCTCTTTGTGAGGGGTGGGGGGGCGCTCCTGAAGCACAGGAGCCCAGAAGTCGCTCCAGACAGGTACCAGGGCATGGGCTAAGTCAGGCATTACACCCCCCCGCACCCCCCACCCCGCAAACTGGAATTGATGAGAGAGTATCCAAGTGGATATTTTTGGAGAACCTTCAGAACAGGAAGGGAAGAGTGACTTAGACTTCCAATAACCAATATATAAACAAAATTGAAAGCCTGAAATCTAGACAAGTCAATACTCCATAAATAGGAAGAGGAAAGGGGGAAAAAAAGCATTGGAAGGAGGCAAGAAAAACCAGCCTCTAACATAGTGAAAAGACATTTGTGATTGGCATAGGAATACAGGCAAAAAAA
>VZQC01005118.1:414057-429232 GCA_009823505.1 Rhizomys pruinosus
AAAAAATATAATTCATGAATTAGCATAACATCCAAACATCTGTGTCTATACCAAAGTAACCTACCATAATAATTAGTACTGTTTAAATACCTATATATCTAATTACTTGTGCTTCATTAGTAGGATTGAGAGGTTATACCTGGACAAACTGTCAACCCATGAAAGGAAACAGCCAGAAATGATCAGAGTCCAAAACGACATCTCCAGAGAAAGTAGACTGTTTTGCTTCTCGTCCACCAGTACCCCTTTTCTAAGCCTAGGGAACAATCTGCGGAAGAGGGGGCATGGTAGAATGTAAGGGCTGCGATTGGGGTGAATGATGAAACTACAGCAACATAGTCTGGACAATTATTTGATCAACATGATTGTACATAAAAGCCCCACTAGCTAGATGATTGGAGACATGGGCTGTGTGGGTTTGGACATAGCTGCTTGCAAACTGGTTCTACATGAAGGATGCTTGTACACATAACTTATTACTTTTTGTTAAAACAATAAAAATTAAAAAATTGTGAAAAATGTGAATCTCAAACATGTTTTGGAATTAACCTATAGCTTATTTTCAGACTGTCATTTTGGTATATATGTGAAGTGCTTCTTACTTCAGAGTAATATAAAATTAAAGGGAACCACAACAACAACAACAACAACAACAACAACAAAACAAAATAGAAAAGTATAACTAAACTGAATTGTTTTACTCCTCAAACCAAAAAGAAAAAAGACAAAATTCTTAAAATTAAAATCAAGGTTCTTTAAGATTTAATAGACAAAAGGAATCTTTTCCTGATAAAAACTAGTAATGCTTTTATTATGTACATGTCACTTTTACTACATGGAATATATTATGTGCAATTGAATGGATAAGTTTCTAGATGTTTATTATGACATCTTTTGTCTCACAAAAATATTTTTATAAATTTCAGTAACTACATATCTTACTATCATTTACAGTGACTTCACTGCTCTATTTTCTTTAAAATATTTTTCATTGTTATTAATAAGAATATTTAAGCTTTGGGTTATTTCTGAAATAAGTGTTAGTTTTGCAGATAAGTTCTTACAGTGATATATTTAATATACATGAATTAATGTATAGAAATATTTGTATGGCTTTTTACAAGAAAAATTTTCTGAGATGTTCATCTTTAAAATTTTCTCTTTTGGCTCTCTTATTATTATTTTATATATTTTCCTCTGGAAAACTACTATTTTCCCCTGACTTTAGTCATCAGACAAACAGTTCATAAATCTTCATGTGTTCACTAAGAATTGTCTCTGAGTTCCTCGCTTCTGAATTTGATGGTTTGCTGCCAACACCTTGATGTCTCACTGATGTTCAAATTCAGCACATACCAGTCCTAACTCACTGTCACTTTGTATTTTGATGTCTGGGACACATTACTTGTGGGATTTCCCCTCTTTTTTCTCATATATTCCATCTTTAGTGAGTGTATTTCCAGCTAGAAAGAAATTACTAGTAAAAATTTTACAAAGGGATGCATTACCTCATGTATGCTAAGTTAAACTAAATTTTGTGAATTGGCATCTGGAACCATTCTCTTCTTTCTCTGGTAACTTTGAAGAAAGCAACAACTTTATTCTTTGAGGGTAAAAGTCCTGAGACCATCAGCAATAGTTTCCACTAGATCTATTATATTCTATATATATATATATATATATCTATATATATACAAATTAGACCACCTGAAAATAACAAATTGTATGCTAATTCCACAACATGTTTAGGGATTCACATTTTAATAGTAGAGTTGAATGCAAGTAAAAAACAACATCTATCTTTACCTTCCTATATCCATACCAAGTTGATATAGTTGAATGTACTTTTTCAAGCAACCTCAGTAATATTTATAAAAAAAAGAAAGAAAAAACTACCCGCTTGCCTTACAAATAAGGATTTGGTGCTAGGATCCACAAATGACCTACACCACATGCCCCCCTCCCTTTTTTTAAGTAAGAGCAAGAGAAAGTCACAAAATCACAAAATTGTCAGAGTTTATACTGGTTAAGAACATCTCCATTTATACATTCATATAAAATAAATAATATAAACATTCTTGTATTCAATGAAGTTAGGTTTTAAAATAAAGACAATGACAATGAAATAATGGTTGTGTAGATGTGATTCATCAAAATTTCTGTTTCAGGATTCAGGTACTCCAACTGCAATGTATACTTTGTCTTATAAATTTCATTGTCTGTAAATATTTATTTATACATGGTCTCACATAGCCCGGGATGGCTTTAAACTCACTAGGTAGCCGAAGATGACCTTGAACTTCTGATCTTCCCTCCTCACCTCCCAAATGCTGGGATTACAGACAAATACCTATACTCAGTACATAGGGTGTTGGGTGCCAAACCCAGGTTTCATGCATATTAGGCCAGCACACTACTGACTTAACTACATCATGAGCCCAGAAAATAATTTTAGAAGTGTTAAAATGTTCAGGTTCTCTAAATATTCAAAACAAAGGTGTTAAAAACTAAGCTGAAATATAATATCTGGAGAGATAGCTCAGCAGTTAAGAGCATCGGCTGCTCTTGCAGAGGACCCAGGTTTGAATCTCAGCCCCCACATGACCACTAACAACCATCCACAACTTCAGTTCTAGGGGATCCCACACCCTCTTCAGATCTCTGTGGGCATTGTACAACACAGGTGCACTTACACACATGCAGACAATGCACTCATAATAAAATAAAAATAATAAATAAAATATTTCCATTTGATCTTAGCCAAAAGGCCAAGAAGCAATAAAATAAAATATTTGGAAAATAAAAATTATCTAATTGCCTTTCCCTTAAAGCTTCTCAGATACAGAAAAAAATCTGTATTTTTACCTTGTTTTGGGCTGGATATAGTGGCACAAGCCTGTAATCCTAGAGCTCAGGAGACTAAGGGTCATGAGTTCAAGGCTATCCCAGATTATAAAGTGAGACCCTGTCTGGGGGAGGATGATGGAGGGAAAAAGATTCAAGCTGGTAGTGGAGTTATGGGATGGAGGAGATTCCAACTTAGCCAAAATTAAGCATGTATTATGAAACCACTTGAGAACCTATGATCTTGCAATAAGAGTAAAAATATACGATACGAGTAAAAATATATGATATGATAAACATACGTGATATGAAAGAACAGAGGTGGATTAGTAGGAGCTACTGGCTTAAGCGCAGATGGGCACAAGAGGTAGAAAAAGTAGAAGCCAGGTAACCAAAACTAAGGTGCATAAAGAAGCTCATGAAGCCCCAGTAGGTTATAAGATAATTAAAATATACAGGAGACCAGGAATTCAAAAGGGTCTGACAAGCCAATTCATGAAGTTTAGGAGTCTACAGAGTGTGGTTCCATGAACAGGCTGCCTATATTCAGGTTCACCTACCCAGGGCTCAGGGAATATTGTGAAAGAAGGGGCAGAAAGATAGTAAGAGCCAGGGAGATGATGGGAGACCAAAGGGAAATGAATCCTATCAGCTCCTGAGACCCTGTTCTTGTGGGAATGAAACTTTGTGTGTGGCTTGAAATGAGAACTTGCAAGGCCTGTCCTAAGAGATCTCCAGTTATCTGATGTCTCTGTGGCTTCTAGAGTTATCTGTAGCCAGAAGATTCGGGATATTACAATGATTCTTGCTTCGCCCTATCTCTGCAAAGTTCCAGGCCCTTCCCTTGAGGCATTGAGCAAAATGTCACGCCTCTAGTTACCTGTTGCACAAACCGGAGCTCTGCAGCACCCCCCCCCATTAGAACCAAGGTGGCTCACTCCTCCCCCCTCCCTTCCACCTGCTCCCCACGTCCTTGCCCAAAGCACAGTAGTCTTGAATACATAGACCTCACTGACAGAAAATAAACGGAGTTCCTATCCTCTCTCTCTCTCTCTCTCTCTCTCTCTCTCTCTCTCTCTCTCCTTCCCTCCCTCTCTCCCTCCCTCCCTCTTTGTGCTGTCTAGCTTTCATACAGGTAGAAGGTGATCTGCAAGCCATTCTTTCAGTTGTCTTACCTAGCACATTCTACAGTATTAACCTCCTGAGAAAGAGGTAGCCATTGATGCAATAGTGGCAAGACTGTGAGAAGAAGCAACCACTCTCTTAACTGGATTTGAAACCTGCCTCAGAGGAGGGAATTCGTGCCTGGCACTGTAAGCATGGTCAAAAGGCATAGATAGGAAAGTCACGGGTTCTAAGGGAGAGCTTACTGATATTGTTTTCTCAAAGGTCATGTTGTCAAACTGTCTTCTAAATACTTATGTCTATATCCATAGGTTTGTGCTGCTTCCAGCCTCTTTCAGAGATGCTTCTTACTGCCATGGACTGAGGTTAATGCAGAGATACACTACTTCAAAGTGCTGAGAAGGAGTGGCTGTGAGAAATGAGCCATAATTGGGACATCTACATCAAGCCCACCTCCAAGCTTTGTCCCAAGACTGGTGAGATATTACAGAAGAGGGATGGAAAGAATGTTTGCACCAGAGGATGGGGCCCAGTGTGATGAAATGTTGTCCTCTAGACATGACACGGTTGTTGTTCACATGAACTCACTGCAGGTGATTTCTTACAGAAAACCAGATAAAAGTTCCAACATGGAATGTGATGGGACTACAGGGTCCATATGCCTAGTTGGGGAGCTATTTGCAGTTTCTAGCATCTGGGAGAGAGATAGCTTCTTTTCTTTAGGAGTATGTACACTGGTAGGTTCCCCATGCCTCGGTGGATGACCCCAATGGATGACCCCATACGCCACAAGGGTAGCACTAGCTGGACTTTGCAGGTTTTAATTAATTAATTAATTAATTAATTAATTAATTAAAAGAAAATGTCAACTTTTGAATACCTAAAAAAATATTAAGAACTTGAAATGAAACCAAACCTTTTAGGTAAAAGCTGTTAGGTTTTGTATGAATTTACTAATTAAATATGAGAAAAGAGAAAATGATATTTAATGAAAGAGTAATTTCCATCAGAAGATAGAAAGACCTCCCATGCTCATGGATCACTGTGAAAATGATCATCTTACCAAAATCAGTTTCCAAATTTAATGCAATACCCATTAAATTCTATCACAATTCTTCACAGAAATTTGAAAAAAAACACCTCAAATTTCATAGAGAAATGCACAAAATATAGGATAGCTTAAATATGCTTGAATAATAAAAAGACCTGCTGGAGGCATTACCATCGTTGGTGTTGAATACTACAGAGCCATAGCCACAAAAACAGTGTGGTGCTGGCATAAAAATAGAAACATTGATCAATGTAATAGGACTGAAGGCCCAGAGTTAGTTAAACACACACATTTACATCTACTTGATTTTTGACAAGGGAGCCAAAAATACACACTGGAAGAAAGACAGCATGTTCAACAAATGGTGTTAGTCAAACTGGATAAGGGTATTTATAAGAATGAAACTAAGCCGGGCATGGTGGTGGCACACGCCTTTAATCCTAGCACTTGGGAGCCAGAGGCAGGTGGATCTTTATGAGCTCAAGGCCAGCTGGGGCTACAGGGAGACCCTGTTTCGAAAAGAGCAGAAAAAAAAAAGAATGAAACTAGATTGCTATCTCTTTCCATGCAGAAAATGCCACTCCATATGGATCAAGGACCTCAACATAAGACCTGATACCCTGAATTGGAGAGAGGAGGAAGCAGTGGTCACATTGGAAAATAAGCACAAGAAAGGACTTTCTGAACAGGACTTCTATAGCACAAGCATAAGGCCGACAATTGACAAATGGGACCACATGCAACTAAAAATTTCTGTGTATCAAAGAATAACATCATTCTAGTGAAGAGGCAACCTACAGAATGGGAAAGAAAATTATCAACTATTCCTCTGACCAAGGGTTAGAGTCTAGAATATACAAAGATCTGAACAAACTAAACATCAGAAAAATAAACAACTCAAAAATTGGACCAAGGTCCCAAAGAAAGAGTTCTCTAAATATGAAACACATATGCCTGAGAAATATCTTTAAAATGCTCAACATCTTTAGTCATCAGGAAATGCAGACTAAAACCACTTTGAAATTTTACTTTGCCCCATTCAAAATGGAAAAGATAGAAAAAGAAAAAAAAAAAACGAATTCTGGCAAGGATGTGGAGAGACACTCTCATCTGCTGTTGATGGGTGTGAAAACTGGCATAGTCCCTATGGAAATCAGTGCAGAGACTCCACACAAAGCTTGAAATTGGGACTGGAGAGATGTCTCAGCAGTTAAGAGCATTGGCTGCTCTTTCAGATGATCTGGGTTTGATTACCAGCACCAGCATGGCAACTAATCACTGTAACTCCAGTTCCATTGGAATCTGAGGGTCTCCACTGGCATTGCAAGACACAAGTGTACTTACACACAAGCAGGCAATACATTCATACACATAAAGTAAAAATAATAAATAGCATTTTTATTTTTAAAGCCATTTTTATTGAAGCTTTGTGCATTTCATACAAAATTTCCAATCAAGTCTAGACCCATTTCCTGTTCCTTGCCCCCCCACCCCACCAGAGCTCATGCATTCTGACAAACATATTTTTATCTTTTTCTCAGTCTCTTTTAAAAATTTCAGTGGAAGAAGTTTACTATTTTGAGCAGAAGTTCACTGTTTCAATCAGTTCTTTGACCTAGTCTTTTTGTTGTTGTTGTTGTTGTTGTTGTTATTGTTGTCCTTGTTCCTTCTAATCTGCATCACTCCGAAATATGCATATTCATGCCATGTATATCTTTTAGCACCTCAGTTTCTGACATCTTTTTTTTTCCTTTTTACTAGGCTGGAAGATGTCATGTTTGAAGGCTCCTCCTTGGCAAGCCCAAACAACCATCAGTCCTTCCCTTGTGCTCCACACTGGGGTTTTCCTTCCCATGGTCACCAAATGAGGTCCAGTAAGCACCACATCCTATATTGATCCTCCACTACTGGTCTCTGTGATACAGCCTGGGTAGTCCAACAATGGCAATTAATACTCTGAAGTGGCTGAAACCCCAGTAGTAGCTCAGTTCACAAGCTGAATGTCTCAGCAGTCCCCATCTGGTACTGAAAGTTTGGAGGATTCTTGGAGAGACATGAGTCTTCAGTCCATATTGGAAGGTTGAAAAGCTGTGTCTCACATCTTTGAAGGATGGCAAAAGCAGGGTGAGCCTCCGGGTAGCTGCACTTGCCAGTAATTCAGACAAAACAACTGTTCTCTTTTGTATTTTTTTAAATTTTTGTCTTTTTACTAAGATCTCAAGTTTTATACCTGAAGTACAAATAAATAACATTTTTAAAGAAGTCAAAATTGGTCTACCATATAACCCAGCCATACCACTCTTGGACATATACTGCAAGGACTCTGTACCTTATTATAGAAATACCTGTTCATCCATGTTCCTAGCCAGAAATTCAACAGAAACTAGATTTCCTTCAATTGATGAATGAATAATGAAGGTTTAATGCTTTAAAAACACCTAATTATGAAATTCTCAGGTAAATGGATGGAACTAGAAATCATCCTGAATGAGGTAGCCCAGACTCAGAAAGACAAACACCACGTGTTCTCCCTCAAAGCTGGTTTCTAGCTTTAAAGTCTTAGATATACATATTTTAATCTGAAAATTCAGAGAGGTCAAGAAAAATATTTTAATCTGAAAATTCAGAGAGGTCGAGAAACTATTACATACCCCTGGGTAGTAGGAAGCCCTTCCTGGAAGGAGTGGTAGAATACAGTGATATAAAATAGGAAAGGAAAACATTAAAGCAGTTAGGGTTAAATCGGGCATGGAACTAGTGGGTAGGCTAGAGGTTGGAGCATGGATGGGGATAACTAAGAAATACAAAGGNAAAAGGTGTTAAAAACTAGAGCGAAATATATATAGTCGTGGAGAGATAGACTCAGTCCAGTTAGCAGCTCAGCTGATCTCTGCAGGGACCAAGGTTTGAATCTCCAGCCCCCACATATACTAACAACCAATCTCACAACTCAAGATCTAGGGATCCCACACCCTCATTCCAGCTCTTGGTGGGCATTTGTAAACACTAGGTGCATCTTTACCAACATCAGACAATGTCACTCATAATAATAATAAAGAGCATAAAATAAAATATTTCCCTTTTGATCCTTAGCCAACAGAGGCAAGAAGTCATAAAATAAAATATTTGAAATTAAAAATTACTAATTGCCTTTCTAAAGCTTTCTCAATACAGAAAACAATTCTGTCATTTTACCTGTTTGGGCTGGATAATAGTGGCAACAAGCCTGTAATCCTAGAGCTCAGGAGACTAAGGGTCATGAGTTCAAGGTACCCAGATATAAAAGTGAACCCTGTCTGGGGGAGGAATGATGAATGGAAAAAGATTGCAAGCTGGAAGTGGAGTTGATGGGATGAGGAGATTCCACTAGCAAATTAAGCATGTATTCACAAACCACTTTAAACCTATGATCTTGCAATAAGAGTAAAAATATACGATACGAGTAAAAATATATGATATGATAAACATACGTGATATGAAAGAACAGAGGTGGATTAGTAGGAGCTACTGGCTTAAGCGCAGATGGGCACAAGAGGTAGAAAAAGTAGAAGCCAGGTAACCAAAACTAAGGTGCATAAAGAAGCTCATGAAGCCCCAGTAGGTTATAAGATAATTAAAATATACAGGAGACCAGGAATTCAAAATGGGTCTAAAGCCAAATGTCAATGAAGTCTTACGAGTCAACAGAGTGGTTCCATGACATGGCTGCCTATATTCGGTTCACCTACGCCCCAAGGATCAGGAATCGTTGTGAAAGAAGGGGCAGAAAGATAGTAAGAGCCAGGGTAGATGATGGGAGACCAAAGGAAATGAATCCTATCAGCTCCTGGGACTGCGTACTTATATGTGGGACTGAAACTTTGTGTGTGGCTTTGAAGTGAGAACTGCAAGGGCCTGACCTAGAAGAAATGTCCAGTTATGATATCTCTGTGGGCTTACAGAATTATCTGTAGCCAGAAGATTCGGGATAATACAATGATTCTTGCTTCGCCCTATATCTGCAAAGTTCCAGAACCAATGGCCCCTTCCCTTGAGGCATTGAGCAAATGTCACGCCCTCTAGTTACCTGTTGCACAAATTGGAGCTCTGCAGCCCCATGATTGGAGCCAATGTGGCTCACCCCTCCATTCCTTCTGCTCCTCACTTCCTTGCCCCAAGCACAGTAGTCTTGAATACATAGACCTCACTGACTAGAAAATAAACGGAGTTCTATCCTCGCTCTCTCTCTCTCTCTCTCCTCTCTCTCTTCTCTCTTCTCCTCCTTCTCCCTCCCTCTCTTCTTTGGTGCTGTCTAGCTTTCATACAGGTAGAAGGTGATCTGCAAGCCATTCTTTCAGTTGTCTTACCTAAAATTCTACAGTATTAGACCTCCTGTAGAAAAGAGGTTAGCCATTGAATGCACCAGTGGCAAGAGACCTGTGAGAAAGCACCCTCTCTTAATGGATTTGAAACCCGCTCAATAGGAGGGAATTCGTGCCTGGCACTGTAAGCATGGTCAAAAGGCATAGATAGGAAAGTCACGGGTTCTAAGGGAGAGCTTACTGATATTGTTTTCTCAAAGGTCATGTTGTCAAAGACTGTCTCTACAATAACTTATGGTTATGACTCATAGGTTTGTGCTGCTTCCAGCCTCTTTCAGAGATGCTTCTTACTGCCATGGACTGAGGTTAATGCAGAGATACACTACTTCAAAGTGCTGAGAAGGAGTGACTGTGAGCAAATGAGCCATAATTGGGAACATCTACATCAATTGCCCACTCCAAAGCTTCTATATATCTGTTGCGATATTAAGAAGAGGGATGGAATAGAGTTGCACCAAAGAGGATGGGCACCATGGTGATGACAAATGTTAGTCCTCAGACCTGACTACGGTTTTGTACTGAACTCACTGCAGGTGATTCTTAAACAGAAATACCAATAAAAGTGCCAACATGGAATGTGATGGGGACTACGGTCCTATTGCTAGTTGGGGAGCTATTTTGCAGTTCTAAGCATCTGGGAGAGAGCATATGTTTGTTCTTTAAGGATATGTACACTGGTAGGGGGGTTCCCACATGCCATCGCTGTGATGACCCATGATGACCATACCAACCCACAAGGAATAGCACAGCTAGGACTCTTGGCTAGGTTTTTAATTAATTAATTAATAATTAATTAATTAATTAATAGAACAATTCACCTTTTATACGCCTAAAAAAATTTCAAATACTTGAACATGAAACTCAAAACCTTTAGTAAAAGCTGTTAGTTGTAGAATTTACTACTTATACTATATGAGGAAAAATGAAAATGATATTTAATGAAAGAGTAATTTCCATCAGAAGATAGAAAGACCACTTCTCCCCCATGCTCATTGGACTTCTACTGTGTAAAATGAAACATGCTTACCAAAATCAGTTTGCCCAATTATGCGATACCTCATAAATCATCACAATTCTTCACAGGGAAATTGAAAAAAAACAACACCTGTAAGATTTTATTTAGATGAAATGCACAAAACTACGGACATAGCTTATATTTGCCCTGATAATTAATATAAAAGACTGCTGAGTCATTTACCTATCGCTGTGTTTTGAATACTGACAGGAGCCATAGCCACAAAAACATGTGGTGCTGGCTATACCAAAAATAGAAACTTTGATCAATGTATACTGAGGATCGAAGGCCCAAAGTTTAGTTAAACACACACATTAGCATATCTAACTTGATTTTTGACAGAGAGAGGCCAAAAATACACACTGGAAGAAAGAGCATATTCAACACAAATGGTGTAGTCGAAACTGGATAAGGGCTATTTAATCTAAGAATTGAAACTAAGCCGGTCATGGTGGTCTGGCTACACAGCCTTTATCCTAGCACTTTGGCACGCCAAGGCTAGGTGGATCTTTATAGCTCAAGGCCAGGCGGGGCTACCAGGGAGACCCTGTTTCGAAAAGAGCAGCAAAAAAAAAAAAGAGATATGGAAACTAGATTGCTATTCGCTTTTCCCATTCAGAAAATGCCACTACATATGGTATCAAGGACCTCACTATGACCTGATTACCCCTGACAAATCTAGGAGATTGGAGTAGAGGAAAGAAGCAGGTGGGCACATTGAATGAATAAGCACTAAGCAAGAAAACTTCTGAACTAGGACCTTATCTATAGATGCACAAGTGCAATAAGCCGCATTTGACGAGAATGTGACCAGATGGCCTAAATCTAACTTCTGTGTATCAAAGAGAAGAACAGTCATTTCTAGTGAAGAGGCAACGCTAACGAATGGGAAAGAAATTAAATCACTATTCTACTTAACCCCTTGGTCTGAGTCTAGAATATTAGCAAAGATCTGAACAAACAAAAAATCAGAAAATAAACAACTCAAATGTTGACCAAGGCCCAAAGAAGATTTTCTAAATATGGAAACACGATAGCCTGAGAAAATATGCTTTAAAGATGCTCAACGATCTTTAGTCAATCAGGTAATGCAGACTAAAACCACTTTGAAATTTTATCTTGAACCCAGTTCAAAATGGAAAAGCAAGAAAAAGAAAAAAAAAAAACCGAATTCTGGCAGATGTGGAGAGACACGCTTCATGCGCTTGTTGTGGGTGTGAAAACTGCATAGTCCCTATGGAAATCAGTGAAGAAGTCCCACAAAGCCTTTGAAATTGGGCACTGGAGATGATGTCTCAGCAGTTAAGAAGCATGGCTGTTCTTACAGATGATCTCCGGTTTGATTACCAGCACTTCAGCATTGGCAATAATCACGTGTAACTCCAGTTCCAATTGGAATCGAGGGTCTCCACTGCAATTGCAAGACACAAGTGACTTACACACAAGCAGGGGGCAATAGCATTCATACACATAAAATTTTTTTTTTAAAATGTATTTTTTTAATAAAAACAATTTTTTTATTGAAGCCTTTGTGCATTTCATACAAAATTCCAAATCAAATCCAGACCCATTTCCCTGTTCCGTGCCCCACCCACCAGAGAGCTGCATGCACTTCTGACAAAACATATTCTTTATCTTTTCTCAGTTCTTTAAAAAATTCAGTGCGAAGAAGTTTACGATTTTGATGGAGAAGTCACTGTTTCAATCAGTTCCTTGACCCAGTCTTTTGTTGTTTGTTGTTTGTTGTTTTGTTGTTCCTATTTGTCCTTGTTCCTTCTGAACTTGCATCACTCCGAATATGCATATTCACGAACATCCTTAATACTTCTTTTAGCACCTCAATTTTCGAATCTTCTTTTTTCCCTTCTGTTACTAGGTCTGGAAGATGTCACTGTTGTTGCAAGGGCTCACTCCTTTGGCAAGCAAACAACATGCGAGTACCTTCCGTTGTGCTCCACACTGGTGTCTTTTCCTCCCATGGTCCACCAAGATGAGAGTAACAGAAGCACCAACATCCCTATAGTTCCGTAAAATGGCCGCAACGCACTATCTGGTCTCTGTGAAAACAGGCCTGGGTAGTCCTACAGAGTGTGCATTTAATACTCTGGAAGTGTTGGGCTGAACCCTGTAGTGAAGCTCAGTCGACAAGCTGAATGTCTCAGCAGTCCCCAATCCCTGGTACTGAAAGTTTGGAGGATCGTTTGGGAGGTAACAGGAGTCTTCAGTCCATAGTGGAAAGTTGAAAAGCTGTGTCTCCTATCTTTGAAGGATGGCAAAAGGCAGGGTGAGCCTCCCGGGTAGCTGCACTTGCAGTGCAATCTCAGACAACCCACAAGACTGTTCTCATTTGTATTTAAATTTATAGTCTTTTAATAAGATCTCATAGTTTAATACCTGAGAAGTACAGGAAATACTTAAATATCGATTTTTAAAGAAGTCAAAATTGGTCTACCATATAACCCAGCCATACCACTCTTGGAAATATACTGCTAAGACTGTCTGTACCTTTATTAAAAATAAAAGACCTTGTTCATCCAGTGTTCCCTAGCCTAGAAATTCAACTAGGACACTGTAAGACATTCTTTCATTGATTGTGAAGAAGAATGAGAACCGGTATTAATGCTTTAAAACACCTATGTATGAAATTTGCAGTGAAATGGATGGAACTAAAATTTCATCTCTGGAGTGAAGGAGCCAACTTCAGAAAGACAAACACCACGTGTTCTCCCTCAAAGCTGGTTTCTAGCTTTAAAGTCTTAGATATACATATTTTAATCTGAAAATTCAGAGAGGTCAAAAAATATTCTTAATCTGAAAATTCAGAGAGGTCGAGAAACTATTACATACCCCTGGGTAGTAGGAAGCCCTTCCTGGAAGAAAAGTGGTCCATATCCAGCGTCACATCGTTTACCCCCAGACCGCCAACTCTCACTCGCGCCTCAGCACATACTGAATCAATGAAGCCACATCTCAGCAGAAATCTCCGGCACATCGCCCATAGCAAACAGGGGCCACATCACCAACGCACACATCTCCATCCCGCAACCATTCGCCCGGCGCTCTCACTTCCCCGCACACCCAATCCACCCAATCTCTCACTCTTCTCTGACCCTCCACATCTCGACCACGACGCCCAATGCGGCGCTACAGCCGCCCCAGACTGTCCTGTAGTAACAACATATGACCTTTGAGTCAGAGAAGATCTCCTCCTGGTTCGCACCGGCCCGGACCCGGGCCTCCGAAATAGAACACTTGTTAATGTAACTAACCACCTCCACTCAAGGGGATTGATATAATGAAATAGGAAGAAATATAGAAATACATTAAAACCCTCCGATTGAGGGTTATATATGCGTGGCATGGAACTAGTGCGTAGTCTAGAGGATTGAGATGGGATGGGTGATCACTAGACAATACATAGGCCTTTAGAAAATATGCTATCTGGAAATACCATCACTCTAGAAGCTTTTAATGACTATATAATATATATTATAGTATGTATGATATTATATATATATATAATAAAATGTTTTAAAAGTTTGCGCTATATAGGATTGGGGTATTGCTAACTTTCTTATGAGTCTCATAGGGTGACAAGTACACCCACCACACAACACAGACACACAAAAAAAAAAAAAAACCCTCAATGCCAGAATGAAATGGCTTCCCTCTCTAGAAGTTGTTGATCTCTGGATTGTTCCTCAAACAATATAGGCCACACCCCCTGCTATTGGTTAGCCACCAGAACTGGATAATTAGACCCTATCACTGATGATATTACATACATGAGCTCAGCAATAAGCTAGGAAATATCAAGTTGGGGCTGGCTTCTGAACCTCATCTTTACTGGCTAGTATACATAGTGCTAGAAGATGTTACACATGCTATCAAAAAGAAAAAAATAATAATTATCAGCTTTGCCCAGCAACAGAAACAACTGGGTTTGCAAAATATGTCCACTGGTGCAATAGTTGTACAACTATTATGGGGGTAAACAATCACTCTTTAATTGTATTTAAGGTCAGCTTCATAGGATAGAGACCATACCTGACATTGATAGCAGGCTTAGGAACCTGAGGCTAATCAGGTCACAGGACATAAGGGAGAACCTAATACTAGTTTTCTAAATAGTTAACACATTAAACTGACTCCTAATGACTTATTGTTGTACCTATAGATCAATACATCTCTCAGCAATCACAAAAGAAGTTTCCTTATGGAGCAGATGCTGATTAACATAGAAACACACAACTGCCCAATGTACAGAGAACAATAGACTGCAGAGCTCTTATCCTGAATAGGACAACTATATCAAATTTCTGCCTCCCAAGATTTTGGGATCATTTCAGAAGAAGGAGTGGAAAGATTCTAAGAAAACAGAATTTTCTAGACAGCTGGTCAGTTATTTACACACACTCACAGCGATAGTGATAGTGTGCACAAGTACCATGCAATCTCAAACTAGATAAAATCCTAGCACAGAAATGAAGAAGTGGGTAAGAATCCCCACCCCTGTGCTGTGTAATTAAATTGTGGAAACCATTGACTGTTGGGAGGGCCACTGAGAGCCCTTTTCTTTGTTTTAATTTTATTTATTTTATTTTTATTATTTATTTATTTATTTATTTATTTATTTATTTATTTATTTATTGGTCTTTTTGAGACAGGGTCTCCCTGTAGCCCCAGCTGTCCTGGAACTCACTCTGTAGACCAGGATGGCCTTGAATTCACAAAGATCCACCTGCCTCTGCCTCCCAAGTGCTAGGATTAAAGGCGTGC
>VZQC01005118.1:430753-452098 GCA_009823505.1 Rhizomys pruinosus
CCTGTAGCCCCAGCTGTCCTGGAACTCACTCTGTAGACCAGGATGGCCTTGAATTCACAAAGATCCACCTGCCTCTGCCTCCCAAGTGCTAGGATTAAAGGCGTGCGCCACCACGCCCGGCTATTTATTTTTTATGTGTATGAATGTACTGTCTGCATGTAGGTTTGTGAACCCATGTGGTGCAATACCATGGAGGTCAGAAGAGGGTATCGGATTCCCCCCTGGAACTGGAGTTCTCTTGGAATTGGAGTTACAGACGGTTCTCTTTTTTTTATTATTAATTTTATTTATTTCTGTATGTGTATGAATGTACTGCCTGCATGCAAGTTTGTGCACCCGTGTCGTGCAATGCCACGGAGGTCAGAAGAGGGTCTCGGATTCCCTTGGAACTGGAGTTCTCCTGGAATTGAAGTTTCAGACGGTTCTCGGCCGTCATGTGAGTGCTGGGGATCGAACCCAGGTCCTCTGTAAGAGCAGTCGGTGCTCTTAACCACTAGGCCATCTCTCCAGCTCCAGTAGCCCTTTTCAAGCACAGGTCTCTTGGTACATTAAACAAGCTCCAGTGAATAGAGTGATGCTGAAGGATAATTGGGAATAATAATTGGACTTTATAGGCTTTATTATAAATATATCACATTAAATTGGGTAGGGAGCAAAAAGAGGAGGTGTGGCTAAGGGAAGGGATCTAAATACCATCAAATTATATGTATGTAATTAAAATAATCAACAATAAAATGTAACTTGAAATGAAAAGAAAGCTTTTAGGTGAAAAGATACCAAGTTTTGTAAAAACATCATATTTAAACAAGGCTACAGAAAAGCAAATTTAGTAATTAAAAGAGTAGTACAAAAGTAACACAACAAATACAACAAAAGCATAAATAATTGAATTCTCTATGTTAATTAAATAGTTATATTAGCTATCTTCCATTTGTCTTTTAAGGTCTATGCTCTCTTTTTCTTTCCCCTGCTGTTTCCTGTATAGTAAGCTATGAGAACTAAGCTAACAGCCTCTGGTTCGCAGCTTTGTTTCACTAATGGGGAACCCATCCAAAGTTTGAAGAAGGAACAAGGATGATTGAGGTTAAAATTCATCCCCCCCTTTTTGTTGGTCTTTTTTGAGATGGGGTGTCCCTGCCAACCTGGCTGTCCTGGAACTCACTTTGTAAACCAGGCTGGCCTTGAACTCACAGAGATCTGCCTGCCTCTGCCTCCCAAGTGCTAGGATTAAAGGTGTGTGCCATCCCACCTGGCTCATTTGTCCTTCTTAACCTGCACAACATTGGAGGCTGGTTCCAGTCCACAGCTCAAGGTTACAGAAAAGTCCAGGCTAACACTTCCACTGGATTTTCTCTTATTCTTCTTAGCCAGTGCTTATAAACATTCCTACCCTTATCCATAAATGCAGTAATACTGGTTCCCAGTATTCGAACCCTTAAGTGCCACATTATCTGTGGTGTTTCCCATAAGCCTATTCATACTGTTGACATAACCTCCTCAAATGTAGATATTTATTTTGTCTAAATATCCTTCCTAATAAGCAAGTCTCAGGTAACTAGGTGACCTCTTGGCTTCAAAGCCATTCTTATCACAAGTTATAGAAATAATATTACTAGAACTGGAGACATGGCTCAATATATAAGAACATTTGTTACTCTTACAAAGGACCTGGGTTCAGTTCCTAGCACTCATGTGGCAGCTTATAACCTTCCATAACTCCAATTTCAGGAGATGCAACACCATTTTCTGGTCTCTGTTGCATCAGGAACTTACCCAGTATGCACGCATACATCTAGTCAAAACACTCATACACATAAAATTAAAATAAATTAAATCTTTAAAAGGAAGAATATTACTAGTATCTACTCAAAATTTCATTTACAAGAATTTCAACTTAAAGTTCTCTTTGGAAACCTTAAAGTTCTCTAAAGGAACAAATCAGGAATAGTCCTTCAAAGGATGACTTAAATTTTTCTCTTTTCTCAGGTTGGTTAAAATATTATTAGATTCTTCTTGTTTTTAAGAGCTTTATTCAATGACCTAAATGAAGTAAGAGGTAGCTCCACAATGTAGACTTCACTTTTCCAAGTGAAAGTTTACTTTGACTTTTGGCCAGTTGCACTTGCCGATGCATAAAATACTTGGCCATGATCAGATTTCAATAAGATTTGAACTTGCCAATATATATATTTGTCCTAAAGCTGTATTATTTCCTTTTTCAAAGTTGGAGTTAAATGTAATTTTCACATTGATTTTAACTTTATATTATTCATCTCTTTAAGTGAAAAAATAAATATTTTTGAAATTTTTCTTTAGAAGTTTTCTTTCCATTAATTGATGTCACTGTAACCTTATGACTTATAAAGTTTTAATATATCTTTGAAGTTAGGTGTGTTGTTTCTCTTCTTTTTACTAAAGGTACAAATCAACAGAAATAAATGATTAGGTTGAACTATAACTACCATCATGTCACTTCTCTGTATATAAATGCCTTTGGAATGTTCTCTGAGTTTTCATTCAGCTAGTCAGATGCTTGAATTATCCCTTCTCTTGCTTGACCACATATTTTTCTTCATTTTCAACTTAATCATTTTTAGATTTTGTACCTTTTCTCTAGAACTTGATGTTCTGGTTGCTAGGCATGGTGGCACATGCCTTTAATCCTAGCACTTGGGAGGCAGAGGCAGGTGGATTTTTGTGAGTTCAAAGCCACCCTGCTTTACACAGTGAGTTCCAGGACAGCTGGGGCCTGGCATACTCTCTTAAATGCAAAGCCTTAGAGCACTCTACCACTCTTCTCTCCACCCTTGTTCTCTCCATTGCCAGCAGGTGACCTGCAGGAGATTAAACCCATTCTATTATAGGGAGGGAGAAGGTTTACAAGGTCTACCTCTCCCTAAGAGGTATTTTATTGGTTTTGAGGCTATTGTGAGTGGGAAGGTCTCCTTTTATTCTTTCTTCAGTTGCTTGTTGTTGGTGTAAAGAAAGGCTATTGATTTTTCGAGATTTATTTTGTAACCTGCCACTTTACTGAAGAACTTAATTGTTTCTAGGAGTTTTCTGCTGGAGTTCTTAGCATCCCTTATGTAGACAATCATATCATCAGCAAAAAGGAATATCTTGACTTCCTCTTTTCCAATTAGAACTCATTTAATTTCCTTTTCTTGCCTTATTGCCATAGCAAGGGTTTCAAGTACTATATTGAAAAGGAGTGGTGACAGGGGGCAGCCTTGTTGAGTTCCTACCTTTAAGGGGAATGCTTCTGTCATTTCCCCATTTAGGATGATTTTGGCTGTGGATTTCCTGTATATGGCTTTGATTACATTGAGGAATGATCCCTCCAGTAAAATTCCATCTAGGACTATAAAGATGAAGGGATGCTGGATTTTGTCAAAGGCTTTCTCTGCATCAATTGAGATGATGGTGTGGTTTTTGTCTTTCAGTCCATTTATATGCTTGATGATATTTATTTATTTTCATATGTTGAACCATCCCTGCATCTCTGGTATGAATCCAACTTCGTCATGATGGATGATCTCCTTGATGTGAGTCTGTATGCGATTTGCCAGTATCCTGTTTAGAATTTTGGCATCTGTGTTCATTACAGAGATGGGTCTATAGTTATCCTTTTTGGTTGTATCTTTACCTGGTTTTGGTAATAGCGTGATGCTGGCTTCATAGAAGGAATCTGGGAGAACTCCTTCCCTCCGTTTGTATCCTTCTAAACAACTTGAGTAGTAATGGTTGTAAGTCTTTTTGAAATATTTTATAGAATTCTGCCATGAAACCATCTGGGCCTGTTCATTTTTTGGTTGGGAGGCTTCTTATTACATCTTTAATTTCTTCATGTATTATTGATCTATTTAGGCTGTCTATCTCTTCTTGGTTGAGCTTTGGTGATTCCCAGGATTTCAGATATTCATCCATTTCTCCTAGGTTTTCAAACTTAGTAGAGTATAGGTTTTTGAAGTATTCCTGTATGATTGTCTGGACCTTTTCATTGTCTGTGGTGATGTTTCCCCTTTCATGACAGATTCTATTGATTTGGAGTTGTTCCTTCCTTCTGTTGGTTAACTGGGCTAGAGGTCTGTCTTTCTTATTTATTCTCTCAAATAACCAACTTTTGGATTCATTGATTTTTTTTTGTATGGTTTTCTTTGTTTCTATTTCACTGATCTCTGCTCTGATTTTTGTTATTTCTTCTTGTCTGCTGCGTTTAGGGTTCATTTGTTGTTGTCTCTCAGTATTTTTAGCTGAAGTGTTAGATCATTCACTTTTGCCCTTTCTGTTTTTATAATGTAGGCACTTAGAGCTATAAACTTCCCTTTTAGGACTGCTTTTAAAGTGTCCCATAGGTTTTGCTTTGTTGTATTATCATTGTCATTCACTTCCAGGAATGTTTTTATTTCTTTCTTTATTTCTTCCTTGACCCAGTCATTATTCAGGAGAGTGTTGTTTAGTCTCCATGTTTTCTTGTAGGTTGTAGGGTTTATCCTGGTGTTGATATTGAGTTTTACTGCACTGTGGTCTGATAGAATGCATGAGGTTATTTCAATATTTTTGGATTTGTTGAGTTTTTTTCCTGTGTCCCAGTATATGGTCTATTTTGGAGAATGTTACGTGAGGTGCTGAGTAGAAAGTGTATTCTCTGGCGTTTGGGTGAAATATTCGATAGATGTCTGTGAGGTCCATTTGGAGTATTGTATCATTTAGTTCAGATGTCTCTCTGTTTATGCTTTGTCCTGTTGATCTGTCTGAAGGACTTACTGAGTTATTGAAGTCCCCTACTATTAGTGTACTGGGGTTAATCTGTGCCTTGAGATCCTGAAGAATTGTCTTTATAAAGTTTGGTGCACTGGCATTTGGTGCATATGTATTCATGATTGTGAGATCTTCATCATCAATTGTTCCTTTAATAAATATGTAATGGTCCTCTTTGTCTCTTTTGATTTCTTTTGCTTTGAAGTCTATTTTGTCTGATATTAGAATAGCAACACCTGCTTTCTTTTTGGTACCATTTTCTTGGGATATTTTCTTCCATCCCTTCACCTTAAGTTGTGCGTGCCTATCCCTTGAAATGGAGATGGGTTTCATGTAGACAGCATGTCAGATGGGTGAGTTCTGTTTCCTAATCCTTCTCCCAGTCTATGTCTCTGTTTGATTGGGGGTTTAGCCCCATTAATATGTAAGCTTATAAGTGAAAGAATGATGTTTGCGTCCTTTCCGTTTATCCATTTGGACTTCTAGCCTCTGATTTTCTCCCTACTAGTTATGTTTTTTATTAGTTTCTTTTCTTCTAGGCGTTGAGGATTGTGCTCCTCTCTTCTAACGACCCTTGAATTGGCTATCAAGTATTTTATGAAGAGTTTGTTTTTCGAACATGTTGTCTAATCACTTTTTATGTCAGGAAGTTTTTCATCTCTCCTTCAGGACTTAATCTGACATTTTTGCCAGGGTAAGTATTCTGGGTTGGACATCCATAGTCCTTTAATACTGGGAATGCTTTGCTCCATGTTCTCTTCTTGCTTTCATGGTTTGCATCTAGAAGTCATTTGTGCATCTGATGGTTTCCCTTTGTATGTGACTTGTTTTTCTTTGTAGCCTTCAGAATTTGTCTTGTTTTGGGCTGTCTAGCATTTTTACTATGACATGGTGGGGAGTTTCTTTTCTGATCTTGTCTATTTGGAGTCCCTATGTGCTTCTTGTATTTGTATGGGTTTCTATTTTTAGTTTGGGGAAATTTTCATCTATTATTCTGTTGAAATATCGATCTGATCAATACTATTCTCTTGAGATTTCTCTCTTCCTCTATCCTATGATGCAGAGGTTTTTTGATCTTTCATAGTGTCCCATATTTCCTCTGTTGTTCCACTTGTGTTTTTTAATTTTTTCATAATCTTTTTGAGCTTTTTAGTTCTGTGTTATCTTCCAGTTGATTCTTTGTGTGACTTCCTCCGATCTAACTTCTGAGAGCTGTTTTCATTTCTTGCTTCCTTGAGTGGATGAGTGTTTTATTCCTTTTCATTTCATCCTTGTTTTTCTTTAGTGTTCCATTTCCTTTTGAGCTTCTCATCTCTTCTTGGTGCTCCTTACTTCGTTTGTTTGGCCTGTCCTTTTTCAGTTTTTCTATTCCTTCCTTTCAGGTTTTTCTCCCTCTATTCCTTTCTGGGTTTGTCAATCTCTTCCTTAGTTCTTTCCGAAGTTTTTCAGTTTATCCCTCGGATCTTTTTGAGTTTTTTCATTCTCTCTCTTTAGTTCTGAATTCTTTTTTTCTTTAATTTCTCTGCATAGGTCTTCAATTATTCCTCTAAGATGCGTTCCCAAGGTCATCCTCCAGGGGAATCCCATTGTAGCTATTTCCTACAGGTTTGATAGAGACCTGTGCGGATTATCCTGCACCTTTCCCATGTCTGCCTAACCTTCATTGTCCTTGGTATGTGGGTTTCCCTTTTGTGGTTCAAATCACAAATGTCTTTTCACTATGTTAGGGGCTGGTTTTGCTTTCCTCCTTCTGATTCTTTTTTTTTTTTACTTTCCTGCTCCTTGTTTTAGAGTATTGACTGTCTAGGTATTCAGGTTTCAATTTTTTTTTATATATGATATTGGAGTCTAAGTCACTCTTCCTTCCTGTTCTGAAGGTTCTCCAAAAAAATTCCACTTGGATACTCTCTCAGCAATTCCGTTGGCAGTGGGGTGGGGAATGCCTGACTCTAGACGGCTCAATGGTACCTCCTGAGTGACTATCGGGTTCCTGTGCTTCAGGAGCCAGCCCATACAAAAATCCGCAAGGCACAAACCCAAACCCACCCACTGGGCACTGGCTGCAAAGGCAAAGGCCAGTCCCACCCAGATCGGAGCCACCCCCTATACAAGAGGGCTCAGAGTTTTGACCCCCTTCCAGCAGCCGGAGACAATCTGAACCTTTCTTGATCGCTACTAGAATTGGGAAGTTTGGAGTCCTTTGAGGGAGTAGAAGGGAATATACTAAAATTTCTTCTACACGGGATTTTTGTGCCATCTGCCCTTTATGAACTAGTTCTTTTTGTGGAATTTCTCTATCTTGTGCCAAAAGAGTTTCTTTACTTTCCAAGCACTGCCATCATTAGGCTGCATTGTCACAGATTTTTCTTGAAGCAGGTCATAGGATGAACCACTACAAACATAAACTTGAGTTGAAAACAAGAGTCTGGGGTGTCCATAGTCTCATCTGCCTGTACCCTGTGCCATGTTTTGCCCTCCCCCATCCCTCTCTGAGCACACTGCTCCATTCACACCTCCATCCTACTTTTCTTTTGGGCTCTATGTTTCTTATTAACTTCTTTGTTTTGTATCTTTTAGAGACAGGGTCTCTCTATAGCCTGAGCTATCCTAAGAACGCACTATGTAGACCAGGCCTGCTTTCAAACTCAACAGAGATCCACCTGTCCTGCCTCCCAACTGCTGGACTTCAGGCAATGCACCACCATGCCCTGTTAACTTCTTATGTAAAACCAGTCATGTACCACATTTCATGTTAGTCTATTGAGATGCACATTTCTGTTATGAAGCTACCTAGTAAGAGATTTTTCTAAATCAAGATAAATTAGATTTTAATCTCAGTGGAATTTTTATTAATTTTATTTAAATCTTTGCAATGTAATTTGATGGTATTGTTAGATTCCCGGCCCTGCCCCCTGATTTGCATCTCACCTGCCCAATTTAAAAAAAAATGTTCATATTATATATATAATATAGATATAGATAGTATATATATATCTGTAATCTAATTTTTGTGTCCCCAAATATCCTTCAATGTGGTTCCATCCACTGCAGACTGGTTAACCTACAAAGAGTTCCATACTTAAGAGACTGTCTATGTCCCTCCCTCCAGCCAACTGTTGCCACAACTTCCTTATGTAGGGTGGGGATTTCTTACCCACTACTTCATGTCTATGCTGGGATTGTTTTTCTGGTTTAATCTGGCAATGGGACTTGTGCAGGCTCTCACTGTTGCTGTGGAGTTCATGTGAGTAACAAATCAGCTGTCTAGAAAACTGTTTTCTTGGAGTTATCCACCACTGCTGTATCTCAAGGTCCACACCCCCTTTCACATGAAGCCCTGAGCCTTGGGGAACAGAAAGTTGATATAGATATCCTATTCCGGAATACTGGTATTCAGCCGCTTGTGGTCTGCACGGGCACCGTCATGGTTTTTCCTCTGCTAATCACTATCGTGGATAAGGAAGACCTGTCTGGTAAGAGTGAGACAATTGCATTAAATCTATAGGGCGATAAAAATAATTCAGTAAGAGTCAGAAAATCTTGTGTTTAGGCTCTCCCCAGGTCATTGGACTGGTCTAGACCTGAAGTTTCTAAACCAGTATTCATTTCAAATAGGGGCTCCATTCTATGACATGGACCTTAAAATCCAATTAAAAAGTGGTTGCTTACTTCTATAATTTGTGCCATTATTGCATTAGTGGGCACATCTTGCCAGCCCAGGTGGTATTATAGTTCACAGGAGTCACAGCTAGGTAAGGGAGATGATTAATTTTTCTTTCTGGTAGCTGGCAAAGCACCTTCCAGCAATGAATGCTAGCTAGTAGAGTTGAGGCTCGGAAGTCAGTAGCACAGCTGACTCCTTGTGTTATTCTGCAGCTCATGTAGATGTGTCTGAGTTAATATTGACGTTTATTTTTGGTTGCGAGTATATTTTTTTCCTGTATGTAAGTAATGGGTCCTTGGCAAGGCATGTCAAGCTGAAAGTTTAGAAGAGCATAGTGGATCCCCTTGAACTGGATCTGGAGAGCAGTTTATCCAACATGTGGGTGTAGGGAATCAAATCCAGATCCTCTGCAAAAGCAGCCACTGAACAATCTCTCCAGCCCCTCATATCTATATTGTTTAATGACTGATCTCGTTTTTGTTGGGTAAACAAGATCGCAGTGCCCTTGTTGTCTGTTTGCAGGGTCCCCCTGGGCCCCCCTGGTCACCAGCTTCTGCAAGGGAGTCCTTCGTGGCATTGAAGTTTTTTTATCTTAGCAGATGCTGTCTCGAAAGGGAAGGTCCCCCCGATTTTTAAGGATTATGTCTTTATCTCTTTTTGTTTCCAATGTATATGTATATGCTTTAAAAGAGCGTTCTATTGTCGTTTTCTAAGGCCTTGACTGTTACGTATCTCGTCCCCAGATCCACTCTCTCTGCCCTGCCTTCCCACTCGTCACCTCATTTAACCCTCCCTTTTCTAGTGTTCCCATCCTCCCTTCACATCACTGCATTTTACCAACCCTGGGATAAAGCCTCCCCCCACAATAGAGCCATTTGTCAAATTTTTAATCCTCTCGGAATTTTCAAATTGAAACATGCATATCTAGTATTTTCAAAGCTAGCATCCAGCAATGAGAGAGAGCATGTGACTTTTGATATGCTGCAAAGGTGTCATTCCATTTATTTTCACACTGATGTGCTGCACGCTATTGTCCTTACTGCACCAAACCAATAAAACCTGTAGGCCTAATGTCAAAAATTGTACTGTAAGAAAAGCAAAACCTTCACATTTTCATATTATAGATATTGGTTCCTGATGTTATAAATTAAGTTTCACAGAATTAATTCCACTATATTTCAGGAAATTCTATTATATTGATCAGAGCCAGACTCTGCTTCAATGTTTGGAGCCAAATTAGACTACACAGAAAGTTTCATGAGTGAGACCTGGTTGCAACAACAGAAGACAGATACTTCAGCCTGTCTACTTACATCCAAGTAGAGTCTTTGAGGATGTCCCTCTGGCATGTATGTTTATAAATATGAATACAGATTACATACATGCTTATATGACACATTCACACATGGCGTCTTCCGAATGTACCGAGGCAAGGCTCATGTAGTCCAGGTCTGATGTCACTGTGAGACTGGCTAATTTCGGAACATCAAAAATGAATATGCAAATCTGTCACACCGTTCTCAAAGGGAAGGTTGGAGTCATGTTAGTAGTACCATCATAATGTTGTTTTTATACTATAAGCATTATTTATTGTTTAAGCATTAAAAATCAGGGAACACTAGTAGAAATGTTTGCTGCAAACAAAAAAAATGAAAAACAGCAAATCTTAACGTTATTCTTGGCCCTTGCTTTTTCCTGTGGCAGTCTGAAGATGTTTATTCTTTCTATAGCAAGTATTGATCAGGCAAGGCATTTTTGGATCAATTAACTTAGTGGTAGTTCATTTCAGATCACTTAAATAAATGTGAGAAATTTCTATTTCTTTAGCCACTAGTTGAAAAAAATCACATGCTATAAATTGTGTGGATACAGTTCCCTAAATTAGACTACATGGTGGCCTGAAGATCAAATTGCACTCAAGATTCATCTCAGTGCTTGCTCATTCGCAGGATGAGAGCATGGTCAGTGCAGATAAACTCCAAACAAACCCTTAAGTGGATGTTTACTTACCAGTTATAAAAGAGGAATTGGCTGGCAGATACTTTAGTCACTTGTGGTTCAGCATGCCAGCCTCAGCTGTATAGGAAGGGATGCTCACTAGACGTTTTCCCTTACCAGTCAGAGTGGCAGCATGCCATTTTCAGAGCCAAATTTGATGATGTTCTCTGAATATATGGACTCTGATTTGGCCAGAACTGATTATTATGGACTCATGCCAGACATGATTTTTTAAGCAGTAGCTGGATGATTGCTGAAATTGGGATCAGACGAAACACTTTATGACCATAAGTCATTCAAATTGTATGCATATTTTTCAGAGAGGAAAATTTATAGATATTTGTCAACAAATAGCACCTTGCACATTTTGAAGAGATTTCAATTTTGAAATGGCGGTAGACATGATTAGAATTTAAATGATTCTATTTACCCTGCAGGTGTGGGAGGTTTTTATATTTAATTTAATTTTTTTGGTTTCCTATTAAGCTATCAGCAACCTGAAGCTCTTTAAACCTTGAAGTTTTGATAAGAGCAATTGAAAAGCTATGAACGAAGTTTCAGCACTACTCCATTTCAGTGAAGAGGGATTAATTACATTCAATTCATAAATCTTTAACTGGTTATGTCAAGACCTCAGTGGTTCAGAATGGCTAACAAAGAAAAGACTTGAGACAGGGAAAAATGAACTCAGGTATTTCAAACAGAAGAGATAAGTGAGAGGCAGATGACTACATGTGGTCTTTGACTGACCACTGCAGAGTGGGAGGCCCAGTCAGTCAGAAGTCTGTGCTTCTTACTTACTAAGATTTGGCAGTGTTTTTATCTTTTTCAGAGAATAAAGAAAACTTTTGTTCTGATTTCATCCTTGGTAGTCCTAGATCAGTGTTACTTTATCAGAGCCCAAGCTTCCAAGCATCTGAGAAGGCTCAAAGAGTTAGCAGACAGGAAAAGAAAAGCCTTTGGGCTGGAGAATTGGCTCAACAGTTAAGAGCACGGCCTGCTCTTACAAATGTAGACAGGACATTTTTCATACACATACAGAAATAAATAAAAAAGTAAAAAAAAAACAAAAACAATGAACTGGGTTTCAATTCCCAGAACCCCGTGGAGGCTAACAACCGTCTATCATATTAACTCCAAGTTTCCAGGGGAATCTGGGCCCTCTGCTGACCTCTGCTGGCATGCATACCACAGGCGCGCACTTACAAACCTGCAATAACAGTCACACACATAAAAGGAAATAAATAAAATCAAATTAAAACTTAAAAGCCCAGAGAAAACAAATTTTAATGATTATCCACCTACCATTCCTCCACTGTGAAATGGGAGTTTATGTAATGCCACTGTATCCTGTGACTATTTTTTTTAATTTTCTATTTTACATAGTGGCGTACACCTAAGAGTGCCCTGAGTTGCAGAGGATATTCTATTTGAAACAGCTTAGTTATATCATACTAGGTGTTCATGACTTTGTTGGTGTCTTTAAGCCGTAGTCTTTGAGCCGGGCATGGTGGCACACGCTTTTAAAATCCTCGCCCTGGGGAGGCAGAGGCAGGCGATCTTTGTGAGTTCCAAAAGTCCAGCCGGATCTACAAGTGAAGACCAAAAAGAAGTAGTATTTTTAATGGGTTCTTTTAGGTTTAAGTTGACTATTGGGTTCACTGAATGCTGGATAACCTTACATATCAACTTGTTTAGATTAAGAAACACCTAAGTGGTTGGTAATGCACATCTGAGTTGCTTTTGAGACTCTTACCAGGGAGGATGAATCAAAGCGGTAAGGAAGACCTGCCCTGAATATGAGTGCCTCCTTTGCCAGTTGGGGACCTCCTTATAAAGAAATAAACAATAAAAAGAAAGAAAGCTTGATTGCTCACACATTCTCTCTATTTCTGCTTCTCCATGAATAGCTGCTCCACTGTGTCTTTTAAATCATGAGGGATTTAAAGCTGTGAAGTCTTGAATCAGAGTAAAGCTTTCCTCCTTTAAAATTGGTTCTTACAGGCGGTGAGAGGGCACAGGTGGTAAGATCTTTCTGGCATCTGACGACCGAGATCCATCGCCAGACTAATCTGTTGAGGAAGACAAGCTGTTATCATATACAATTCACACCAAACACAGTGTGTGTACATCCATATATGCACACACACAAACACACACACACAAAACAAATAAATAAATAAATAATGAATATGTAAATATTGTTTCTTTTGGGTGTTTGGTCACATTGATGAATGCTGAAACAGCCGCTTTTCTTCAAGTATTTATTTAGGAAATCTTTTTATTTTGTCTTCCTATGCTGGCCGTTTTTTCAGTTGTACATTTTTTGAGCCTCCTTCCCATTTCTTGGCTCAAGATTGATATTTCTCAAGACCAGAAGGTCTGTTTATTTAAAATGCAACCACTTGAAGCCTCCATGATTCAGAGGTCAGTAGAAGACAAAAATTAATGCCCAGGGGCCTGGAGATGGGCCTAGCGGTTAAGAGCGCCGACTTTTTTTTTTTTTTGCAGAGGACCTGGGTTTCGTCCCCCAGCACCCACATGGCGGCCGAGAGCCGTCTGAAACTCCAATTCCAGAGAACTCCAGTTCCAGGGGAATCCGACACCCTCTTTCGACACCCCGGCAGTGCCAACGACACTGGTTGCACAAACCTGCTGCAGACAGTACATTGAGACACAATACAGAAATTAAAAAAAAAAAAAAAAAAAAAAACTTTAATAGTCCATCAGCACCTGGCTCCAAGTTGTCATGACACCTTCTGTCATGAAGGATGCATGGAGGAAACACACGTGCTTGTGCCTAAGGACAGTAACACAGAGAGCTCTGATTTTTCTACTCTAGTTCCTAAAAATCCTTTCTTATCTGGTCTGGGGAGATTACACAGTGGGTTAAAGGCCGCTTTCACAAGGAAGACCTGAAGTGGGCAAAAACCCCAGAAATCTATGTGGCAGATGTGGTAGTGTGTGCTTGCAATCCCTTTGCTGATGAGGAGGATCCTCGAGGCTCGTCAGCCACCCAGACGAACCTAAGTAGAGGTCGTAGGTTCCCAAGAGAATCAGTCCCCAAAAGAAGGTGAAAAGTCCTCAGAAATAACATCTGAATTTGTCCTCTGGATTCCATATTCTCCACATACACACACACACGNCTTTTTTGCGTATTTCAGACATCATTTTTCAATTCAGTTCAGGCATATTCCTCTTTCCCTTCCCCCCACCCCACCCCACCCCAGATCATGCATTCTGCCATAACTGTTCTGCATCTTTCTCTCAGTCTTTTTTTTTTTTTAATGCTTAGGAATTCACATTTTCCTCCATTAATTTTATATTACTCTAAAATAGGGATACATACACTCCACCTATATACAGTAATTACAGAGTCTGAAAATAATTGGTGGGTGGATTCTAGAGCCTGCTGAGAGATTCACATTATAACAACATAGTTGCTTTCAGATAAACAGAAATATAACAATAATGTTATCCAGCTTGCCTTTGATCTGGGGATAATTGGAATTAAGGCTCACTCAATAGGAGGGAATCTATGTTTGATACTGTCGACTGAGCCAAGTACACATGATTGGAGATGTCATAGACCATAAAGAAGAACCTACTATTACCACTTTCCTAGAGCAACATTAATTCTTACTGTATTCTAAGTGTCCATCCTTATAGTCACAGACAAGGACAGCTCTCCTTATTCAACAAAGTTTATTTTTTTGCAACACATGAAGACTATTACAAAGTTTCACAACTGGTCAGAATGCAGAGGATAAGTAACCATGAGGTTCTCAGTCCTGATACATCTATGATGCAACCTTTACACACAAGGCTCAGGGAACATCATGGAAGAGAAGGCAGAAATATTGCAAGATCCAGAGAGACAAGACATCTGCTGTTAGCTAATGCATTCTAGCCAAGATAGGGAAGCTACATGTAGCCTAACATGATCTCCACAACATGGTAGCTTAACAAGATCTGAATAGTCAAAACCAGTTGTCATGTTAATGTGGATGGGGGAATTTTCATGAGTGAGTCCTACCTCTGGATGAAGAGCCATAGGCAGTCAGTGACTGCTGAAGGAGGGAGAATCAGTTTTCTTGAGAGGGACTAGCTCCCTGATAATTTATCTGATTTCAAATGGTCATCCCTGAACACACTCATGTACATTGGAGCACTAATAAGTGAACTAAGTGGATCATATATGTATATACAGATATATGTATAAATATAAGTAACAATAATAAAAAAAACAAGAATTTGAGAGGAACTGGGTGGAACATGGCAGGAATTGAAGGGAGAAATGAAGAGGTGGGAAGGATGCAATTACCGTATTGATGTATGAAATTCTCCAAAGAAATAATTAAAGGTATTTACAAAAACAAAGTAAATAAAATAAAATACCATAATAAAATAGACATCTAGCATCAAGCTGCATTGTCCACATACACATGCACTAACATGTATGTTATGTAAACCCTCACACATGAGGTCATATATCCACTCATGCTTGCACACCACACACATAGATTAAACAAAATTCAGGGCTTTAGAAAATGATGTATAAGTATTGAAAAATATTTGAAACTTTACTTCTAAGAAAATAAACTCATTTAAAATTAAATTAAGTTTAAACATATAAATTTCAATTGGAGTTATTGAATCATATATTGGGAAATGAGGATCAACTTTCTTGTTGGTTTAAACTCAAACTGCTTTCCTGTAGTTTTTTTTTTGTTTTTTTTTTAAGAAAATGTAGCAGATGACGCATGCCCTCTAGTGGCAGCCTACATAAGCTTTACATTTTGCCTTTTAAGTTTCAGTGGTTTTATAAGAAAACACATTCATGAGGCAGACATAGTAGTTTTTATTTTAAAATACCTAGTTATTTTATCTTAACTGAATGACCCCAAATTAAATCAACACTTCTCAATGCATAAAAATTACATCATGTAGAATGTTTAATTTCAAAGCTCAGGAAATTTTATAAATATAACAAAGTCAGGGCCACAGCGAATAAATGCAAAACAAAAGCACATGAAGACTGACCATGATCAAAGCACTGTAGTACCCATATGCTATGCGAGTAGGGACCAGAGGAGAACAGAGCATCTATTTTACTAAACTGCTATTCCAGTCAAAGTCCTGTAGAACAATAGAGCCAATGAAATATTTGTGTGCATCTGAACAAACACACGAAGAGAGAGAGAGAGAGAGAGAGAGAGAGAGAGAGAGAGAGAGAGAGAGAGAGAGAGAGAGAGAGAGAGAGAGAAAAGCACTCACACATACAAAAACAATTTTGATTAAATAGATGTCTTACACAACTTCAGAGGGAGTCAAGTCTGAAATCTGTAGAGTAGACCAGCAGGCCAAAATCCCAGGCAAGATTTTGGGTCTCTTTTGGTTCTGTGGTCTGGAGAATGGAAGCAGGAGATCCTTGTGCATGTCAGATAAATATTTTAGCACCTGAACTATAACAACATTCTCATAATTCATTCTTTGAGGAACTTCTATTTCAATTCTTAGGCTTTGAATTGACTGGACAGAGCCCACTCTGTTATGGGTTATAATATGCTTTACTTGAGTTCTGGCTGAAAACGTTAGCCATATTCACAAACAGTTTTGCAGAAATATATTAATTAGAGATTGATTAAACAATCAGACACTGCGAGGAAGCTTTGCAAGCATTGGAAATAAACTTCCATCATCACCAAATGCAATTTTAAGTACTTTAACTGTGTTAATTTATTTTGTCCTTTTCAAAATCAGCCCTATGAGGCAAAGGTTCTTATTAACTCACTCAAAGGAAACTGGCGCACTTATCAGTGAAGGAATTCAGAAAGGTCCTAAGGGCCACAGGCAGCATTTGGAAGAATTAAGATTGATCCTTGTCTTCAGAATGAGATCCACAGAGCATAGAATGGAAACATCAGAAACATGAAAGCTCAAAGGACATGCGTTCTTTTTTATTAATTTTAATGTCTACGAATGTACTGTCTGCATATAGGTTGGTGCACCCTTGTTGTGCAATGCCTCGGAGGTCAGAAGAGGGTGTCAGATTCCCCTGGAACTGGAGTTAAAGATGGTTCTTAGCCACCATGTGAGTGCTGGGAGTCAAACCCAGGACCTCTGCAAGAACAGTTGGTGCTCTTGACTGCTGAGCCATCTATCCAGCCTCAGGACATGAGTTCTTATTATTATTTGAGTCTTAAATGTCCCCCAACATGTTCAGGAGCTTCTCTAGTTCACAATTGGGGCACCGTTTGGAGAGGCTGTAGAACCTTCCAGACAAGAGAGATAGCTGGAAGACACTTGTTCATTAGGGGCAGAATTTTCTAAAGGCAGGACTTTGAAGGGTTCAGCCAGCTCTGTTCTGGTTCCTTCCTCATCCACAAACATGTGAGAAACCCTGCCACACTGTCCCAACAACAGGAACTCCACCATGCCTTCCCCACCATGAGAGATTGAAACCCTGAGCCCAAATAAATCTTTAGTCAAGTTCTTTTGGTCAGATATTTTGTCACAGTCGTGAGAAAAAAGTAAACAATACATTTCTCCAACCTAAATCTTCAATACCAGAATCCAAATATATCAAAATACTTGAAATAGTACACAAAGAACTTAAACATCAAATGTGGTGGTACCTGCTCTTTATCTCAGCAGTTGGAGGGGCTGAAATAGTGGGACTGTGAGTTTGAGACCAGCCTAGGCTACATAGCAAGTTTCAGGCCACCATGCACTATATATTGAAAGCCTATCTGAAAATAGTCTACTTTCAAAAATGAACAATAAATGCTATGGCGCTGTCTCGGTGGGTAAAGGCACTTGGGTTGTAAGCCTAATGATTTGAGTTCAATCTCTGGAACCTTCATAAAAGGCCTTATGTGGTGGTCTGCGTTTGTAATCTAAGCACTCCTATAGAGACAGAGAATAGCCCAGAAGCTCACATGTCACCTAGGCTTATGTATGCAGTGACAACAAAAGCAGGAGAGATTGTGCCTTGAAAACAATGTGAAAGGTAATAATTGGCTCCAAAAGTTTCCTCTGACCTCTATATATGCACACCATGGCATCAATGTTATGTTTTCTCTCTCTCTCTCTCTCTCTCTCTCTCTCTCTCTCTCTCTCTCTCTCTCTCTGTCTCTCTCTCTCCTTCTCGGTCCATCTCTCTGTCTCTTTCACTCCCAAATATTATATATGCATGTGTACCATATACAACCACATCTATATATCTCCCATAACAATGATCAATAACCTTGGAGTATTTGGTGAAGTAAAGAAGTCAATGCAAGATGTAGATGAGAAACTCAATAATTCAGAGGAGAAGATCATCAAAGACATAAATTCTGGGAAAAGTCCAGAAATCTTAGATTTAAAAGGCCATAATAAATTAAATAATATCTTAGTGGAAACCATTAACAAAAGATTAGACCATGTGGAAGAAAAAAATAACAGAAGATGAAGACAAGGTTCAGGAAGTATTACATCAATAGCAATAATAACTTTCTGAAGCAGAAAATTATAACTACAACATTCAAAACCTCTGAGACAAGACTGAGACCAAACTATAAATCTGTGGTGCAGAAAAAGGATGTGGAAGAAAACTAAAGCCACAAAAGTCATCTTCAATGATTTTATAGCTGATATTTTCCCAACCCTAGTGAAGGAAATGGACATTCAAGCTCAAGGGGTATTTATAACCTCAAATAGAACTCTTCTCATCTTATTATATTTGAAATAATAAAAGTACAGAACAACAAAAAATTCCAAAAGTTTCAAGAGAGAAGCGCCAAAGTGCTCACCTTAGAAAATCAATGGAGTAGAAGGGATCTTCATAACAGGAAGAAAAAGAAATGCCAAAGGTGAAGGAAGTATGGACTGACATATTTAAAGCCTGGAACACATAACTGCCCATCACCATTACTTCAGCAAAATTATCATTCATAAGCATGAATTAAAGCAATCAATGGCCCACTGAAATAAAATTGGATGAAATATTAAAAGAATGCCACACAGTGAAGAGGAAGAAAGATACATACAATCAATGAGCTCATAAAACAATAAATTTCACTTCAACAACAGAATAAATAAGATTTGGAAGGCTGGAGAGATGGCCTAGTGGTTAAGAGTGCCGACCGCTCTTGCAGAGGACCCGGGTTCGATCCCCAGCACCCACATGGTGGCTGAGAACCGTCTTTAACTCCAGTTCCAGGGGAATCTGACACCCTCTTCTGACCTCCGTGGCATTGCACAACATGGGTGCACAAACCTACATGCAGACAGTACATTCATACACATAAAAAATAAATAAAATTTAAAAATAAATATATAAAAAGAATTGGAAAGACTCCAATGTTATTAATTCAGCAAACCAGGAACTCTCTACGATAAAGAAGCAAAAATTTAGTACAAAGCTTTCGATAATAAAACTAAATATAAATATTCTCAATTTCCAATGAAAAATGAAGAATGAGTTGGTTTTAAAATGATATCTGCAGAAGAGGGGGTGTGGTAGAATGTAAGGGCTGTGATTGGGGTGAACAGTGAACCTACAGCAATATAGCCTGGACACTCATTTGATCAACTTGACTGAACATACAAGCCCCGCCTGCTGGATGGTGGGACCAAGGGGCTGTGTGGATTTGGACACAACTGCTTGCAAATTGATTTTCATGAACGATGCTTGTACTCATAAATTATCACTTATTGCTAAAAAATGAAAAAAAAAACTGAGAGAAAGATGCAGGACAGTTATGGCAGAATGCATGATCTGGGATGGGGTGGGGTGGGATGGGGGAAGGGAAGGGGAAATATGCCTGAACTGAATTGGAAAATGATGCATGAAATACACAAAGTATCAATAAAAAAAATAAATTAAAAAATAAAAAATAAAAATAAAATGATATCTACATGTTTTCTCTGTGCAAGAAATCTACATCAGTGGAGAAGAGCCCTATAGACCAAAATTATTAGCAAATGGATGAAAATATTATTCGAAGCAACAAAAATCTAAAAACAATTAGGAATAGCCACTAATATGTTACAGCAAGTTTCAAGCCAAAATTAGTCAGAATGAATTAAGAAGCTCAGGACATATTGACAAAAACAACAAAACATCAAGAATATTGTATCATTTATATGCATAGATTCCCACTCATACTGCTACACTCACTTTCATAAGACAGATTTTACTGGGCATAAAGTAATAGAGAGGTCCATATCCAATCAAAGTGGACGACTTCAATATCCCACTCTCAACAACAGATACATCATCCAGACCCAAAAAAAAAAAAAAAATGTGGGAATTTTATTTTCTGTGTCTGTGACAAATGGTCCTGGAATTTAGACTTGGACTGCACTGAATTTATGGATTACTTTTGAGAGGATGACCATTTTCACAAGATTAATTCTTCTAACCCATGAGCATAGAAGATCTTTCAATTTTCTAGTTTCTTCCTCAATTTTTTTTCTTCAGCGTCCTAAACCTTTCATTATAGAGGTTTTTTTCTTTTTTCATAAGTTTCAGTCCAAGGCATAGTATACATTTATTTGTGTGTGGATCTTTTAAATATGATTGTTTCCTTAATTTCCCTTTTGGTATATTTATAACTGGTAGATATTAAGTCTACCTCCCATTTTGGTAAAAGCTTTTATTATTAGCTCTAAGAGTTTTTTGGTGGAAGCTTTTGTATCTCTTGTCTATAGGATTGTAACATCTGAAAATAGGGATATTTTGGCTTCTTCATTTTTTTGTATTCCTTTTGTTTCATCTCTTTGTCTTTTTGATTAAGGGTCTCCCTGTAGCTCCAGCTGGCCTGGAACTGGCTATGGAGACCAGGCTGACCTGATTGCACAGAGAAGTACCTGTATCTGCCTGTTGAGTGCTGGGACTGAAGGAGTGCCATCATGTCCAGGCTCTTTCTTCTCTTATATTTTTTTCTCTAGCTAAGACTTCAAGCACTAATTGAGTGGAGAAATACTGAAGAGTCTATAGAAGGGGAGAGAGTATATGACACCTATTCCTAAAACAAGAGATTCATAGTCTTATAAACAACTTAAAAATTAAAACTGGGCCAATGAACTGAACAAAATCTTCTCAAAAGAAGAAAAGTGATAGACAAAAAATGAATTTAAAAGTTGTCAATAACATTTGTCATCAGGGAAATAAAAATCAAACTGCATTGGGATCACATCATCCCCTAGATAGAATGGATGTTTTCAAACAAAGATAAAGCAACCAATGCAGGGGAAAAGTAAGTCTGTTGACTGCCAGTGTGTGGTGGTTTGAATGAGTGCCCCCCATAGGCTGTAAGTATTCAGACATTTGTCTCCAGCTGGTGGCACTGTTCTTGGAGGTCTTAGAAGGTGTGGCCACGCTAGAGGAAGTACGTTATTGGGGACAGGCTTAGTGAGTTTAACAAGCCTTGTGGTCTCCAGTCACTCTCTCTGCTTCCTGTGCTCATTGGGAGATGTGACACTCGGCTTGCTGTTCCAGTTCCAGCCACCATGCCTCCCGCCACAATGGACTCTAATTCCCTGGAACCGTCAATTGTAAGCTCAAATAAACTCTTCCTTTTATAAGTTCCTTTGGTCATGGTATTTTATCACAGCAACAGAAAAGTGACTAATACAATTATTTGGCACCAGAGAGTGGGCTGTTGGCTATGAAGAACTTGACCATGTGGATGTTTGGAGAAATGTGGAAGACTTTGGAACTTTGGGCTAGAAAAGCTGTTGTAAGCAGAGCTTAACAGGCCATTTTAGTAGAAGCCTGGAAGAAAGCATTGCTGCAAAAAATGTAGTTCCAGAGGAAAATAAAGACTTAGGCAGCAACTGGGATATTTTGATAAAGAGTCTGGCAGCAGTTTGCCCACAGCCCAAATGCTTGCCTGATGCTAAGTTGAAAAGCAATGGACTAATGTCTTTGG
>VZQC01005118.1:458928-469102 GCA_009823505.1 Rhizomys pruinosus
AAGGGTTGTCTCTTGTTACCATCATAGAGCCTGAATTTTTGTTTAATTAAAAGTTCAAGACTCTTTTCAAAAGAATAATAGTCTTAAACCGGGTGTGGTGGTGCATACCTATAATTCCAGGGAGGCAGGTGGAGCTCTGTGAGTTCAAGGCCAGCCTGGTCTACATAGTGAGTTCCAGGACAGCTGGAGCTACAGGGAGACCCTGTCTCAAAAATACAATAAATAAATAGATAAGTAAATAAATAAATAAATAAATAAATAAATAAATAAATAGTCTGTCATTCTACATTTAAAATTTCCTAATACACTGGCAATATCTTCATGTTTCTTTTCTCCCAGTTTTCAACTTAGTTTATAACGATCTTTAATTACTATGTTTTCTTCTTACGTTCTTCACTTATTTCCACATTTTTTTTTCAAGGAAACCACAGCATGTACACTATAAAGTCTCTTACAATGCACAATTGGGAATCTTATCACACAGGCTTGAATTGTAACACTGCCAGTAATTCCTGGTGTGCAATTCTGGGCAATTCACAAAAAGAAATACCTCTTACATAGACTTGCAGACCAACTGAAGGTTTTAAGTAAGAAAATTACATACAGTAGTCTGTACTCTGTTATGTGTAATTTCTGTTTGATTTGGAAATTCTTCACTTAATCTTCTAGTTGACATCCTTACAAAATTATCATGTGTAGATGACTAAGCAAAGGTAATCGCCATCCCCAGTTTGTCTCAGACAGCATACTAGCACACAGTAGCACAGCTGTATAATCTTTTTTTTTCCTTTCAGGTATGTCCTTTTTCTTTTGTATGGCAAAATGTCCATGTCATATTTAAAGATACTGAGTTTTTATGTTGCTTAACTTTATTTTACTTATTGAATATTATATGCCTAAACTTCTATGAAAAATTATTTCAAATATTCACTTTATGTTCATTTCTCTATTACAACTCGTAGTATTTCTAGAGTTTGTATTCTAAGTTTTCTGTTTTCTATGACTTTTAATTTCAGTTTCCTTTTTCTTCTCTTCCTGTTCCTTTGTTGATTTTTCATTTCTCTATTTTTTAGGAATTCCTAACTTACAATCTGATCTTGAAAGCTGCGGTCATCATTCTGTGAATTGTAGTTAGGTATTTTTCAGACAGGCCTCTTACCATCTTGTTCTTTATTATTCTTTTAGTTCCTTTTATTTTTATGACATCTTATAATCATAATGTTAATCTATGCTGTTGCAGCTCTATTATTTTCTCAAACCTTGACCAAGATAATGACTAAAGAGACTAGTCAGCAATTTATAGCATGTTGTTTAAAGTCCAAAAGTCAGCTGGAAGTAACTTGCATCCATTTATCGAGTTTGTTTATTGAAAAGGTGCAGATGAAAGGCTCACTTTGAGTTCAGCCATTTCTTCAGCCTCATTTTATCTCCATGATAACTGGATTATGAATGACCATGCAGGAAACTTAACTCTTGGTTATGCTGATCACGAGTTCTCATATATGTCTCAATGGTTTGTTGTTTACAGACAAAGCTGGTGTCTTCTGTGTTTGGAAGTTAATCCTAGAGACCATAGATCTTTCTGATGCCCATAGTTCATATCTCTTGCCAACTTGTGGTATTTTCCTTTGTTATGGCCTTATAGAAAACGCTCTGTGGATTCTTCCCATTATTTGGAACTACATGTATAATAGGTATTCTGTGCAGGGTACTTGAAGTAGCCCTTGGTGTTATAATTAAGAAAATGGATGAGGCTTTGTTTCAGAGAAAAGAAGGTGATGGGGGGGGGTATGAAAAAGTTCTGATACTCAGGCTAGCATGCTTTGAATGAGGCCGTAACCACTGACAGCAGGAAAACATAACAGCATAAAGGTGGTTAGATCTGGAGCTGAGGGAAATAGCTAAGTATATTCTAAAAGAGATTCAAAAAGAAGGAAATCAGCCCAAAATTTAGTGAATTGGCTACTTTTGGATGCTTTGGCATAAAAAAGAATAACTAAGATCAAGTATGAAACCTCTAGTGTGCTAAGTTACCACTGTTGAATCTGTCTAGATGAAGTAAGGACATCAGAAAAGCAGGAAATAGTGTCATGTTTCTTTGGATCAAAATGTTACTCTGGATAACTGTTGATCACTGAAAACACTCTGAGTTCTGGGTATCATTGTAAGAATTGCTGCCACAGTCATGATCAAGTTAAACCTGGAACATGATCACATTCAATGAGTTCAGACAGTTTACCTTTGGCAGAAATGTGGTCAGTAACTAGTTAAGCTAGTTAAAGGCAGAATTATGTATACCTTTAATAAAACAGTCAACCCTACCCTTATAAGAAAAATTGAGGGTCCTAAAATTGAAAATGTAGGCACCTTCAGATTGGCTAATAACCATAATTTATTTCAGATTTAATTATTTTATCTAATTAATGACTGATGTGATAATCTGGGCTCTGAATTTTTGGCATTTGAGTGTGGATCACCTGTTAGGAGAATAAAATTATCTGAGAAAGTCTAACAAACTGAATTCCTCCTGATGGGTTGAATTATGGGGGAAAATAAAATATTCCAAAGAAAGGGAGCATTAAAAATGAGATTGGCTGGGGGAGATGGCTCAGTGGGTGAAACACTTGCCGTGCAAGCACGATGACCTATTTTAGCTCAACAGAACCCACAGAAAGCCAGACGTGGTAGTGCATGTCTGTAATCCCAGTGTTCCGACAAGATGGAGGGGTGGAGGGGCTGGAGAGATGGCTCAGTGGTTAAGAGCACGGACTGCTCTTGCAGAAGACCCAGGTTTGGTTCCCAGCACCCACATGACAACTACCATGTTTAATTCCAATTCCAGGAGATTGGATGCCCTCTTCTGACATCCACAGTCACCTACCTACATGCAAGTAATATACCCATACACATAAAAATAAATAAATAACTTTAAATGGTGGGAAGTGGAAACAGGAAAATCCCTGGAACCTGATGGAAGGTGCGGAGAAACAAAGTTTTCTTCCAACATCTACACACATATCTGCATACACACACACACACACACACACACACACACACACACACACGGAGGTGGTTAAAAGAGAATGAGAAAGATCTTCAGAATACTAGGTTGTGTTTAGATGACTAATTTAAAATGTGCTGAAAAAAGAAACTGGTAGAGGAAGTGAAGAGTAAATTTTAACAAATTGCTATAGAGAATATGTAATCTAGCTCCTTGGTGAACTTTTCAGACTGTGAAGACACTAAGGTATATGTATTCACTATGTCCTAGCTTACGACAAGGTAAGGATTTAGGAGGAAATTTATTACAGAACGAAAAATGCGTATGTAAAGAGTGGGTATGGTCTCCAGGACTGGAGACATGGCTCCCTGTTAAGAGGACTGACTGCTCTTGTAGAGGACCTGGGTTCAAATCCCAAACTCATATGGAAGTTAACAAATGTCCTTAACTCCAGTTCTAGGGGATCCAACACCCTCTTCTGGCCTCCTCCAGCATTGCATGACATGGGTGCACCTACATTAATATAGGCAATACACTCATACACATAAAATGAAAATAATACTTGGGGACCTGGAAAACGCCACAGAGACCTGGGGATCCCTCCACCTAGGGAGCAGGGTGCTGCGGAAACAGAGGCAGGCAAAACTAGACTGGCACTGGATGGATGCACAAGTTCAGCCCAGCCATGGGAACCACAGGAGCAGCTGTTGCAGAGTGGATCAGATAAGGTGGATTTTCAGTGAACTGAAAGGAAGTTTCTCAAAAGACAGAGAAGACTGGTTATAGAAGATTGCTTGGAGGGGCTGGAGAGGTAGCCTAGCGGTTAAGAACACCGACTGCTCTTGCAGAGGGCCCGGGTTCGATCCCCAGCACCCACATGGCGGCTAAGAACTGTCTGTAACTCCAATTCTAGGAGAACTCCAGTTCCAGGGGAATCCGAGACCCTCTTCTGACCTCTGCAGCCTTGCATGACATGGGTGCACAGACCTACATGCAGACAGTACACTCATACATATACAAAAATAAATTCAATTAAAAAAAAAGAAGATTGCTTGGAAAATAAAGTCACTGTAGAAGAGAGATGACTTCTTATTTATTTGTTTTTTCAAATCTAGACCTGTTTCCCCCACCCTATCCCCTCAACCCACCAGAGCTCATGATTTTCAGAAGAGAGATGACTTCTTTTCAGGCTGAAAGATATCATGTTTGAAGTCTCCTCCTTGGCAAACCCAAACCACCATCAGTTTTGCCCTTGTGTTCTACACTGGGGTTTTCCCTTCCCATGGTGACCAAATGAGGTACAGTAAGCACTGTGTCCTGTCTTGATCTACCTGTACTGGTGTCCATGATACAGCCTGGGTAGTCCAACAATGCCATTCTATACTCCAAAGAGGTGGAAACCCCAGTAGCAGTTCAGTCCACAAGTTGGATGTCTCGGAAGTCCCCATCTGGCACTGAAGATTTGGAAAATTCTTGGAGAGACATGAGTCTTTAGTCCATATTGGAAGGTTGAAAGGCTGTGTCTCACATCTTTGAAGGATGGAGAAAGCAGTGGCACCCACAGGGTAGCTGCATTTGCCAGTAAGATAGGCAAAACAACTGTGTTCTTTTTTTTTTTTCTTTACTTTTTGTCTTTTTACTAAGATCTCAAGTTTTATACCTGAAGTACGATTTCTCAGGACTTACTCTTTATATATTTCTGGTTATACTTTCCTTTTGAATGTTTAAGGCCACACAGTTAGCCCATATTAACCAAGGTTGTTTATTTTTCTCAAGGTCAGTTGAGGATTCAGTCCTCAAAGGTCACTCAGGGGTTTTTTTGGTGTGGGAGCCCCTGGCTTTTTTTGGTTTTTCAATCACTAGTTCCATCCACTCGAGGGCAAAGTCAGGTCTTGCTAGACCAGGCTTCCCTTTTTGAAGCATAAGCAGACTTTGATCTTTACAGACTGGACACTGGCTGAAGTCCCGTTAGTGGATCTCCAAGACCTTTCTGCACAGGAAGACTGGTGACTCACATTTGCAGGACATTTCACAAGATGGTCCCATGCATAGTCCCCTGGGACTTAGTTGACCTCTGAGGGCAAGGAACAAAGTTATCCCTTAAGACCCTTGGCCCAAATTGGTATGGGCATTAAGTATGGTCATTAAGCTTCCAGAAAGGCTAAGTTACACCAGCCTGATACTTTTAACTACTCCATAATATTTTAGAAAAGGCTTGGACAAAAGTTCAAGCAGCTTTATATGGGAAATACTAAGAAGCAGTTCCATCAAATAAATACCACGTTAGACACACTGTCATGACAAACTAGTTTTTCCACATTCCTTTAATCTTATATTACTCTAAAATATGCATACATATCTTCCATCCATATACCAAAAATTCCTAACTCTGAAAATAAATGGTACCTTAGTTCTAGAACCTGTTAAGGGATTCACAATATAAGAGCACAGTTGTTTTCAGATCACGAGGAATAGTAATGTTATATTCCTTGTGATCTGCTTATCATTTTAATTCCATCAACATCACAAGCCTGATGGTTTTATTACTGGGTTTCTTGACACCTATATCCATTAGTCTCATGGGAGATGATTTCCTTTGTGAAGGGTTTTTAGTATCATCCCAAAGTCAGACTTGATCACTTTTGGTTTACTAGGAGTAAATTTTCTTCTGGTAATTTACTGAAGAAAGCATACAAATCATGACATTTAATGCAGAATCTCTCTTTTCATTACTGTTCTTATTTCCCTTCCTTTGAAGACAGAAAGCTTTGATAATTGTTTTCTAAATACTCAGTTTTACTGGTGGAGATTCTGAAGCTGGCCTCTTTTGTCTGTTGGCATTTCTATTTCACACTCACTTCTCAATGATGTTTTCATTACTGGTTCTTTGTACTGCAATAAAATATTTGTTGATCAGAAAAAAAAATGAAAATAATAAGTAAAATATCTTGAAAACTGCAACCCATGATGTCAAAGCAACACAGTGGAGACTGGAGGGTTCTGCAAGTGAAGCCTCCACCCTGAGCCTCCTCAAGAAACCCAGGGTGAGATGTCCCAAAAAAGCCCTCACAGTCCCCACAATATGGTGCTGGAGAATGCAAAGGAGATGAGTACTGAGGTCCCGAGAGGAGCAAGGGCAAGAAGTCCAAGGAGGATGACTACATCTCCAAGATGATTTTGCACCAGGACAAAGTCATCAGGGTAGAGCAGATCCCACTCAGCACTGGCAAATAGGGACAACCTCCCACTGTCAGAACCCACTCCCCACCCTGCAAAGACTCACCTGGTGTGAATAAAGCCTGGTGTTGCTACTTGTTTTCCGTATACAACAAAAACAAAACCAATAAATGTCTACAGCCCATGTTCCTTGTGTGGGTTCTGAGTGAAGCAGAGAGGACCTTATTCCCAAAGACTAACTCTGTTTTGATCTGACTGCAAGTTCTTAAGGATTGACTGAAGGAGCCTCCTTTTATATTCTTAATTCAGAACTGTTTCAAGACAAAGAAGTTCTTACAGAACCTAGTCTTCAGAATCCATGAAAGGAAAAGAAACACTTGGCTCTACCTAGAGTATAAATTCTTGTTTGTGGTAAACAATGGTCCTGGGGTAAGCCTGAGAGAAAAAGCTGGTAAGCACAATACTCTGGGGATAGGGTATCTAAAAGCTGCCAGTGTAGTGGAAAATCTGCAAACGCTTGTCCATTCATCCACAGGACAGGATGCATGCAGGCATCACAGAAGACTTGAGAAAAGAAAATGTTTCACTTGGAGCTTCAAATGGGGCAAATCAGAAGTAGAAATAGGGCAGAGTTGGAATCATTCTTGCTAAGTACTGAGGGAACACCCCCATAGGAGGTAATGAGAAGAAACAGAGTGAATTGTTTTTATTCACTCTTACTTTTTTTTCAAAGTCAATTTTTTATTGAAGCTTTGTGCATTTCATACGTTTCCCAATCAAATCTAGACCCATTCCCCCTTCCTTGCCCCACCCCACCAGAGCTCATGCATTAAAAGGGGGTTATCATATGATAATATTCAAAAGATGACATTTCCAACCAAATAACAAAGAATATGTTAAGAAATAAAGGAGAACTGGGGGATTTCCCAAGACCACCTGAAGCACAGGTAGGAGCTGGGTGCTTCAGCCCAGTGGATTGTTTGGTTTGATTTAACTGTCTTTGGCTCCATTGGCTTGTGTGGTTGTGGGGGTGGAGGTGTCCTCCTAGCTAGTATAAAAGGTGGGTCTGTGTGAGTCTTGAGATCGGGGCTTTCCCAAGACCGCCTGAAGCACAGGTACCAAGCAGCAATCCCTCTCCCCCACCAACTGGGATTGCCAAAGGAGTGTCCAAGTGGATTCTTTGGAGAACCTTCAGAACAGAAAGGGAAGAGTGAGTTGGACTTCCAATAGAAAGCCTAAAGCTTAGACAAGTCAACACTCCATAAGCAAGGAGAAAAGGAGAAAAGCAAATCAATCAAACAAACAATGAAGGCATAGAGGACTGACTGCTCTTGTAGAGGACCTGGGTTCAAATCCCAAACTCATATGGAAGTTAACAAATGTCCTTAACTCCAGTTCTAGGGGATCCAACACCCTCTTCTGGCCTCCTCCTGCATTGCATGACATGGGTGCACCTACATTAATATAGGCAATACACTCATACACATAAAATGAAAATAATACTTGGGGACCTGGAAAACGCCACAGAGACCTGGGGATCCCTCCACCTAGGGAGCAGGGTGCTGCGGAAACAGAGGCAGGCAAAACTAGACTGGCACTGGATGGATGCACAAGTTCAGCCCAGCCATGGGAACCACAGGAGCAGCTGTTGCAGAGTGGATCAGATAAGGTGGATTTTCAGTGAACTGAAAGGAAGTTTCTCAAAAGACAGAGAAGACTGGTTATAGAAGATTGCTTGGAGGGGCTGGAGAGGTAGCCTAGCGGTTAAGAACACCGACTGCTCTTGCAGAGGGCCCGGGTTCTATCCCCAGCACCCACATGGCGGCTAAGAACTGTCTGTAACTCCAATTCTAGGAGAACTCCAGTTCCAGGGGAATCCGAGACCCTCTTCTGACCTCTGCAGCCTTGCATGACATGGGTGCACAGACCTACATGCAGACAGTACACTCATACATATACAAAAATAAATTCAATTAAAAAAAAAGAAGATTGCTTGGAAAATAAAGTCACTGTAGAAGAGAGATGACTTCTTATTTATTTGTTTTTTCAAATCTAGACCTGTTTCCCCCACCCTATCCCCTCAACCCACCAGAGCTCATGATTTTCAGAAGAGAGATGACTTCTTTTCAGGCTGAAAGATTTCATGTTTGAAGTCTCCTCCTTGGCAAACCCAAACCACCATCAGTTTTGCCCTTGTGTTCTACACTGGGGTTTTCCCTTCCCATGGTGACCAAATGAGGTACAGTAAGCACTGTGTCCTGTCTTGATCTACCTGTACTGGTGTCCATGATACAGCCTGGGTAGTCCAACAATGCCATTCTATACTCCAAAGAGGTGGAAACCCCAGTAGCAGTTCAGTCCACAAGTTGGATGTCTCGGAAGTCCCCATCTGGCACTGAAGATTTGGAAAATTCTTGGAGAGACATGAGTCTTTAGTCCATATTGGAAGGTTGAAAGGCTGTGTCTCACATCTTTGAAGGATGGAGAAAGCAGTGGCACCCACAGGGTAGCTGCATTTGCCAGTAAGATAGGCAAAACAACTGTGTTCTTTTTTTTTTTTTCTTTACTTTTTGTCTTTTTACTAAGATCTCAAGTTTTATACCTGAAGTACGATTTCTCAGGACTTACTCTTTATATATTTCTGGTTATACTTTCCTTTTGAATGTTTAAGGCCACACAGTTAGCCCATATTAACCAAGGTTGTTTATTTTTCTCAAGGTCAGTTGAGGATTCAGTCCTCAAAGGTCACTCAGGGGTTTTTTTGGTGTGGGAGCCCCTGGCTTTTTTTGGTTTTTCAATCACTAGTTCCATCCACTCGAGGGCAAAGTCAGGTCTTGCTAGACCAGGCTTCCCTTTTTGAAGCATAAGCAGACTTTGATCTTTACAGACTGGACACTGGCTGAAGTCCCGTTAGTGGATCTCCAAGACCTTTCTGCACAGGAAGACTGGTGACTCACATTTGCAGGACATTTCACAAGATGGTCCCATGCATAGTCCCCTGGGACTTAGTTGACCTCTGAGGGCAAGGAACAAAGTTATCCCTTAAGACCCTTGGCCCAAATTGGTATGGGCATTAAGTATGGTCATTAAGCTTCCAGAAAGGCTAAGTTACACCAGCCTGATACTTTTAACTACTCCATAATATTTTAGAAAAGGCTTGGACAAAAGTTCAAGCAGCTTTATATGGGAAATACTAAGAAGCAGTTCCATCAAATAAATACCACGGTTAGACACACTGTCATGACAAACTAGTTTTTCCACATTCCTTTAATCTTATATTACTCTAAAATATGCATACATATCTTCCATCCATATACCAAAAATTCCTAACTCTGAAAATAAATAGTACCTTAGTTCTAGAACCTGTTAAGGGATTCACAATATAAGAGCACAGTTGTTTTCAGATCACGAGGAATAGTAATGTTATATTCCTTGTGATCTGCTTATCATTTTAATTCCATCAACATCACAAGCCTGATGGTTTTATTACTGGGTTTCTTGACACCTATATCCATTAGTCTCATGGGAGATGATTTCCTTTGTGAAGGGTTTTTAGTATCATCCCAAAGTCAGACTTGATCACTTTTGGTTTACTAGGAGTAAATTTTCTTCTGGTAATTTACTGAAGAAAGCATACAAATCATGACATTTAATGCAGAATCTCTCTTTTCATTACTGTTCTTATTTCCCTTCCTTTGAAGACAGAAAGCTTTGATAATTGTTTTCTAAATACTCAGTTTTACTGGTGGAGATTCTGAAGCTGGCCTCTTTTGTCTGTTGGCATTTCTATTTCACACTCACTTCTCAATGATGTTTTCATTACTGGTTCTTTGTACTGCAATAAAATATTTGTTGATCAGAAAAAAAAATGAAAATAATAAGTAAAATATCTTGAAAACTGCAACCCATGATGTCAAAGCAACACAGTGGAGACTGGAGGGTTCTGCAAGTGAAGCCTCCACCCTGAGCCTCCTCAAGAAACCCAGGGTGAGATGT
>VZQC01005118.1:473939-518806 GCA_009823505.1 Rhizomys pruinosus
TTAGGAGATGTTATAAGCCACAGTAAGACCCTATCGTATTTAACAGAAAAAAATGTAATTCATGGATTAACATACCATCCAAACATCTGTGTTTATACCAAAGTAACCTACCATAACAATTAGTACTGTTTAAATACCTATATATCTAATTGCTTGTGCTTCATTAGTAGGATTGAAAGATTATTCCTGGACAAACTGTCAGCCCATGAAAGGAAATAGCCAGAATTGACCAGAGTCCAAGACAACAGCTCCAGAGAAAGTAGACTGGTTTGCTTCTTATGCACCTGTGCCCCTTTTCTAAGCCTAGGGAACAAACTGTGGAAGAGCGGGCATGGTAGAATGCAAGGGCTGCGATTGGGGTGAATGGTGAAACTACAGAAATATAGTCTGGACACTCATTTGACCAACTTGATTGAACATACAAGACCCCCTGCTGGATGGTGGGACCCATGGGCTGTGTGAGTTTGGGCACAATTGCTTGCAAGTTGGTTTTACATGAAGGATGCTTGTACTCATAAATTATCACTTATTGTTAAAAAATGAAAAAAAAACTGAGAGAATGATGCAGGACAGTTATGGCAGAATGCATGATCTGGGATGGGGTGGGGTGGGGGGAAGGAAAAGGGAAATATGCCTGAACCTAATTGGAAAATGATGTATGAAATACACAAAGCATCAATAAAAAAATGAAAATAAAAATAGTTTTTAAAGTATGCATCTATGTATCTGGACAGAGAGTTTTAAAAAAGAAATAAAAATGGCTAAGAAACACCATAAAAGTGCTTATCATCCTTAGTAATTATGGAAATGCAATGCAAAACTAATTTAAGATTTCATCTTACCAAAGTCTGAATGGCTAAGATCAAGGGAACAAGCAACATCAAAACTTGGCATGGATGCTGCGAAAGGGGAAACTTCCTCCATCATTTGTGGGATTGTAAACTTTTGCAACCACTGTGGAAATCAGTATGGAGGACACTTAATAAACCAAAAGTAAATCTACCATATCATCTTGTTATACCATGGCACATACCCAAAAGACACCTCCTACTATATATCCTACTACAGATACTTACACAGCAATCTTTGTTGCTATTCATTTCACAATAACTAAAAAATGGAAACAACCTAAAAATCTCTCAACTAATGACCGGATATGGAAAATGTGGGTCATTTGCACAATGGAGTTCTACTCAACAGTAAATAAAAAATGAAATTTGCCAGGTAACTGGATGAGACTATGAACTGTTATACTAAGTGAAGTAACACAGAGCCAGAAAAACAACAACAACAACAACAACAACAACCAGCAATGTACTTTCTCATTCATTTGAAAATCTTAGCTCCAAATCCTTAGATATGAACAAATTTATTGATGTAACTGAAGGAGCCAGGAAAATGAAAAGTATCCAAGGGGTGATGGGGAAGAAGGAGCTCCATAGAGGGGGACAGTAGGAGACAGGTTTATTAAAGGGGAAATGGGTAAAAGTGGGTACTTACTGGGGAGGGAGTAGGGAAGGGTTTGTAGGAGTACTAAGAGGTGAGATTAAGGCCCCCCTCATGGTGGTGCATGCCTTTATTCCCAGCACTGAGGAGGCAGGGTCAGGTGGATCTCTGTGAGTTCAAGGCCAGTTGGGTCTACACATAGGGCTTCAGGCCAGCTGAGACTAATGGGCCACCCTGTCTCAAAACAACAAAAGAAAAAAGGACAAGGGAAAATGAACACAACCTAAGACTTGTTGGTCAACATTATACATAAACAGATGTATAATGGAAATCTAGAAATTAGAGGAAGAATAGGGGAGAAAGAATAGGACGGATTGTGACTATTACCATCACAAGGACAGGTAAAGGAAGTGAGTGATATAGCAATTAGTTTGATTAAATTATTTCCCAATGTATATGTATGCTAAACTGTCACAGTGTTTCCCATGAATCCATATAGTAAAAAAGAATAGAGATCTTATTACTAAACTTATAAGAAGGCAGTTACAAAGGAAAACATCTTATATTACCAAATACACATGATATGTGTAGAATAGAGATAGAAATTCGATTTTCTCTGCCCAGAGCTGTTGGTAATACACTTTTGGAGAAATGTATTCAATGCTTTTGTGTTGTGTGATAAAATGTCAGAACCAGAGGTGGCTTGTGGAAGAAAGAATGTATTTTGTCTTAGAGCTCAAAAGGGATAAAGTCCACCAGGGGAGGGGAAGCATTGCAACAAGCAAAGAACATGGTGTCAGGAGCATGGAGCCCAGAGCTCACATCTTCAACAGCAAACACGAGACAGCAAAATGGAAGTGGAGCAAGGCTATGAACCCTTACTGCCTGTTTGAATCATACCTATTAATTGGGTGAGATGTGTGGTGTCTGAATTATATCTCAATAAAGCTGGTAAATAAAGTCCCAAACCAAGGAACCAATAGAACCAATAAAAAAAAAAACATAGCCAATGAGTTTTATCCAAGGTGTGATTATTGCTAATTGAAAACTTTTCCCAATACCCTGCCATGAAGACTTGAAATATAGTTGGCATTGGCAATTTTTGACAGTCTCCACAGAGACTGAAAAAATTTTTTGACTGTACCAACAGTAGTTTGGCACTTAATATTAATTAGAAATATGTTTGTTTTAAGGAAATATATAAAATATATATGGTTCAGCCATGAATTCCAATTCAGTAGTAATTAAAATAGGAATAGAAATGTAGATATGAATAAACAGAAAGAAAGTGAGTGAGTGAATGTTTTGTTGGTTCTTTAATACTAAAATGGAAAAAGCATCAATGAATAAGATTACATGCCTGTTACTTCAGTTTCTATGTAAATCTGTTCAGTTTAAAGGATATAATACTATCTGTAGAAAAGGAATCAGTGGGAGAAGTGAGACAAGACTTTTAATCTTCATAATAAATATTTGAAAAATTTTATGATTTTGAACCAATTGCATATTTAGTTATTTTAACCTGGGAACAAACCTAACCAAAGATATCAAAGACCTCTATAACAAAAATTTTAAACCCCTGCAGAAGGAGATCGAAAATGACATCAAAAGATGGAAAGACTTCCCATGCACATGGATTGGGAAAATTAATATAGTAAAAATGTCCATTCTACCCAAATTGATATACAGATTCAATGCAATCCCAATCAAAATCCCTATGAGCTTCTTCACAGACTTGGAAAAAAATCCTTAAATTCATATGGAAAAACAAAAGACCCCGAATAGCTAAAACAGCCCTGAGTGAAAAATGCAATACAGGGGGGTGTTGCCCTACCAGACTTCAAACTATATTACAGGGCCATAAAGACAGCCTGGTACTGGCACAAAAACAGACCTGTTGACCAATGGAACAAAATTGAAGATCCAAACTTGAGCTCATACAATTTCAGCCACCTCATATTTGACAAAGGGGCAGAAAACCCTCAGTAGAGGAAGGATATCATCTTCAGCAAATAGTGCTGGCAAAATTGGATCATCATCCACAGAAGAACAAAATTAAACCCCTACCTCTCACCCTGTACAAAAATCAATTCCAAGTGGATCAAAGATCTCAATGTGAACCCTGAAACCCTGAAGGCAATAGAAGAAAAAGTTGGCAACAACCTACAAGACACAGGTTTAGGAAAAGTCTTTCTAAATCAGACAGCAGCTATACAGGAAGTAAGGTCAACAAATGGGACCTCATAAAACTCCAAAGCTTCTGTACAGCAAAAGAAACAATCAAGGAAGTGAAGAGAAAGTTCACAGAGTGGGAGGAAATCTTTAACAGTGATACATCTGATAGAGCATTGACATCAAGACTATATAAACTACTCAAAAAACAAAGAAGTAAGAAGACAAATGACTTACTCAAAAGATGGAGTAAAGAGCTGAACAGAGACTTCACCAATAAGGAAGTAAAGATGGCTGAGAAACATCTTAAAATGTGTTCAACATCATTAATAATTAAATGAAATGCAAATTAAAACCACTCTCAGATATCATCTCACTCCAATACGACTAGCTAAGATCAAAAAAACAAAAGACAACAGATGTTAGAGAGGTTGTGGGGAAAAGGGAACACTCATCCACTGCTGGTGGGAATGTAAACTTGTACAACCACCATGGAAAGCAGTGTGGAGAACCCTTAAAAGACTCAGAATGAGCCTACCAGCTAATCCAGTGATACCACTCCTGGGTATATACCCCAAAGACACATCCTACCACAAAGATACATGCACGTCCATGCTTATTGCAGCTCCCTTCACAATAGCAAAGAGCTGGGACCAACCCAAATGCCCCTCAACAGAGGAGTGAATAACAAAAATGTGGTAGATCTACACAATGGAGATACCACTATTCAGTGGTAAAGAAAGATGGCATTATGAACTTGGCAGGTAAATGGATGGAGTTCAAAGCCATTATGCTGAGTTAAGTAGTAACACAGTCCCAGAAAGAAAAATGGAGAATGGTTTCTTTCATTTGTGAATTCTAGCACCAAATCCCCCAGACGAAGGCAAGCCGAATGACATTATTGTTCTATTTTTGTTTATCTGAAAGCAACTATGTTGGTACAATGTGAATCTTTCAAAGGACTCTAGAATCCACCCACCAACTAGTCTCAGGCTCTGCAATTACTGTAAATGGGTGAAGAATATGTATCCATATTTTAGAGTAATATAAAATTAATGAAGGAAAATGTGAATTCCTAAGCATAAAAAAAGACTGAGAGAAAGATGCAGGACAGTTATGGCAGAATGCATGGTCTGGGGTGGGATGGGGGAAGGGAAAGGGGAATATGCCTGAACTGAATTGAGAAATGATGTATGAAATACACCAAAAAATCACCATAAAGAAAGAAATATATTATATATATATACTATTTATATATATCTATTTATAAAAGTATGTGTGTGTGTGTGTATTATATGTACCAAAGAAAAATGTAATGAAATTTAAAAACACCTTTCAGCACAGTTGAGGAGATAGGTCAGTTTACCCTCTTGATCAGTCCCATTACATTAATGATAATAAAATGAATACATTCCTAAGTAAAAGACAATAAACACATAACTGTTTGACTCTGCCACTGACCTCATAGTTGGCACTGTAAACTGTGAAAAGAGAAATGAAAGAATGGGACATTAACAAGAAATCTGACCTGTTTTAAAAGGTTATTTATCAAGAAAGAAAAATGGAATTTTGATGAGTTTATGCCAATTTAGGAAATGACCTGCTGGGGATAAATTGCCTGATGGTGACACCTAATGTTAAGAGACCTGCAAGTAAAGTTTGAATATAGACTTAGGCAGGAAGTCAAGTGAGGTCAACCAGCTGTGTGGGTGTTCTTACTCAATGAGTTCCTTAAAAAAAAATAGGTCAGATACTCAGCAAATACACATAAGTCATAGCAATTAAACACTGAGAATGGCACTTGTTTGGATGAATAAGTCTATGTTTTTGAAAGTAACCTTTCCACAAGTCAGTAATACAAGCAAAGGGAAAGTGTGAAAAAGCCATGATTCTCCTTAGTTTCACAGACTGACCAATCAACAATTGGTAGAGTTGAGATGAATTTGACAAGTGAAACATGGATAGACTTAGATTTGCATATAGACAGATCTTTTTCTTTGTATACATGGATCGTTTTCACAGGGAGTGGGAGTCATTCTAAGAGGACTCTGAGACCAAATTGAGAAGCCAACCAGGGGCATTGGTGTTTCACCCAAAAATGGATGCTCAAAGAAAGCTTTTAATGTATATAACCTACTCACAGTTTATTTATATTGAAATTAAATGGCAAATATATTTTCCTCCTTCTTACAAACTGAGTGACATTTATCGGCACATCAAAAGCTAGTTAAGGTTAATATTTCACTTGGCATAAAAGAAAGGAAGAGAAGCAAAAACCCATGGGGCTAAGATTTTCAGTGTATCAGCTCTTGATTAGCACATCAGATAGAGCATGCAGAGATCTAGTGCTGAAAGGCATTGTGATCTTCAGTCACTTCTCCTATTTCCATGACAATAATGGGCTATAATATTATGAAAGACCTTCAAATGTCAGTTCAGCTCAGGCCAAGGTATTTCCCTCCCTGTCCTAATTTTTCCAGTTAGGTGATGAACTTATAGTTTTAAGACCCAGGTAAAATTTTATGTGCTAGAGCATTTAAAAAATGATGCATATTTACTTGTAGGAAGGACTATTTTATAATTTGTATAAAGATTTAACCCATTAAAGTGCATTTTTTTCCAGGTGTCTTTTCAAGTATGGTAATGGGAATAGATCACCACTGTGAAGATAAAGTATTTTGTTGTTATTCTTCAGGAGCAAATCTGTGGATCAGAAGATGTACTACTTTTATAAGCTCACACCCTATGAAAGGGGACACCATGTTTTAGAAAGATAAAAACTTGCAGGTATGTACAACATTGCCTCAAATATTGGAAGCCTAGAAGCCTTCAAACATATTTACAGAAGCATGAATCTTTGTCACAAGTGCTGCCATTTGAAAAGGCAGGGCGCTAAAGAATGTGTGACTGTTAGCACTTCAATATACAGTTCTTCAAAATAAGAATATTTTGGAAATAAGGAAAGTTTATATTTTCAGCAGTGACTTTCAGTGTTGTTTTTTCCTCTTGAACTGAGAATTTCAAGGGTACCTCAGGGCTCAAGAGAAAAAAAAATCTTCGAATAAAGCTCTGTCTCATAACTAAACTTTTCTTAGTTGTCTGGGCTCAGTGTGCCTAGTTCAATATTTCTCTATCCATCAAAGAATGGCTTTGAATAACTTGATTTATTAGCATTATGGAAAGATAATTCTTTTTCCTTCCCCCCTTTTAATTTGTACTAATAATAGTAAAAGAAATAGCTACTTAATCCCTTTGAAACAAAATATCACTATTTCTTTTCAAAATATTTTATATAGTTTATGGCTCCATCATAAATCATTATAGCCAGTGAATGGAGGAATATTATTATGGGTAGTTTACAATAGTTGCTGATCCAAAAACTACAAATAAATATTTTATATTTAAGATCTATGCTAAAGGGATCAAAGATAAAGCTTGCCATTGATTTTTACTTTTTCCTTAATAACCAACTCCCACTCTGCATCTAGCTCAAGAAATACATCCTTTGGAAAAAATAGTCTTAAGTTCCTGAACTTAATTGTTCCTTCCTACTTCGTTCATAGCACTTTCAAAAGTCCTATATACTTTCTTTGTCTTGTTTTAACTCATGTTTAGTGTGTTAACCCCAAGTGATCACCTGTTTTCCTTACTTGTTTCTGTTCATTGAGTCCTTTATCAAACAGACTTAATGGAACATTTAGAATATGTCAGACACTCTTCATTATTTTGAAGCCAAAATAATGCTGAGAATAAAATGGTTCCTATTCCTCCAAAGTTTCAGTTTAGTAAAGAAGGCAGACATAACACATTTCTTTAGTTGTTCATAACAATTTATAAATGAATACATAAAAGAACTTGAATGCATTGATTCTGTAATATTCAAACAGGGAGATGTAAACCTACACTAGTGGCTGCAACCTGAGCCTGCATCTAGTGGCTAAGAATAAGTTGTTCCTGACAATGGCAGGGGAAGAAGCTTCACACAGTAAGAAAGTGCCAGAGGACTCCATGTGCTGAGAGGAAACATGACCAACAACATATAGCCAGAGTGACTGGAGTCCAGATTTCAGATCTGGAGGGTAAGGAAAAGCTGCCAGGGATCTTGTTGCCCTGTTAACATTTTATCTTCAAAGCAATCAAAAGCCAGTGAAGTGACTAAAAGACACGATAGCTCAGTAAAATCTGTATTCACTCTGGATTTTATATGGAGCAGCATGGAAACCAGATTGGAGTGGTATAACTACTGATCTTAGCCCAGTGTCTCATGAATGACTTATTAGATCATTTCCCAAATAGACCCTTCCCAAATTTTTGTAATGAAACAAAAAGAATGGCAGAGAAACCCAGATGGATCTTACTACATTTATTTCTGAAGATTTTTTTTCCATCTATAAATAATTCACTGAGACTCTGAAAGTCAAGATAATATATAAGTGATGATGGTTGTTAGAAAAAAAAAAACTGACTTAGAAAGCACTGTTAATTTTATCAATAGGTGTGGAGATAAGGATTACTAAACCAGCTTTTAAAAGCTGCTCTGTGAGGGAATTAATGTCAAATGAACCATGGCTGAACTCACCTATTCCCTGCAGCAGCTAGCTCAGCAAATCAGCCTACACTCTCCATTACCCAGCTCAGGAAGCCACCCTGCAATCTACAAGCCAATTTATAAGAAGTCAGATTGTTACCTTTCTCTAGTAACACTCCCAGAATCTAAATAGTAACAATCAGATAAAAATGTCCAGAATTTAATAAATAACTTATGAGTGACCAGATGAAGACATGTGTATACTGAACCATCTAACTATGATGTCCTGCTCCTAGATTGCCTACCTACAGCTCTTCACTTCCAACAGCCTCCCATCAGAGCCCATGAGCAGCCTTCTTCTTTAAAACATCCACATTTTACTTTCTTCTGTCTCTGCCAAGCTCAAGGAATGGAGGTCGAGTTCCTCGTTGTAGAAATTGCTGAATAAACAACCTTTGGATTCTCTCATTTGGTGTCTTCATTTCCTTCTTCAACAGACTTTGTATACCCAGGAGCCGTAAAGAACTAAATGTCCTTTTAATTTTTCTAGTTCGGTTTCCTTTTATTTGTGGGCTGAGATTTTGGACAGATAAGTTACAACTTTGAGTTTGCATATATGTGAGGGCATGTGTTTCTGAGAGAGAAGGAGATAAGCAGGCAGAAAGAGAAAGAACAGGAGTGAGAGCTCACACTCCTCCCTTAATCTCATTTGTCTTGAGCAAACTCGGTGTGTCAGAATGGAATCAAGTTCTCTTTGATCTATAGTGAGAAAGATTAAAGATTTTTGTCCTAACAGAATGTATGTGATAAAATGTGAATAGCCAATAAGTTAAACTTTCTGGGGGACAGTAAATGCTATTTTAAAAAGCAGGGACCAAAAATTTAAGAGAAATACAAAGACAATGGAAACAGTACGTCAAGAGCCTGTGTGGGGAGAAAACTGAATGGTTGGCCAGGGAGGGCCACATAATTAAATTGATAGTTAACATAAACTTGAGAAAAGTGAGGACAAGTTATGTTTTTAGGTTGAAGAGTTTTAAACCCGAGACTTAAACATGGCAGAATGTTTGTCAAGTTCCTAGACAGTATGTCTTGCATCCAGTCTGCTAAGGGATGCCAGGAGGCAGAGGCCTGTGTGCTGCATGAAGGGGACAGGGAGAAAGTGTGTGGTCTTCATATTGATATTTGCTCTTGACTTGGATGAAATGGGGAATAGCTGCAGACTGGAGCTGAACAGTGGCAGAGATTAACATCTGAACAGATCTGAATTCATTCAGAACATACAATGGGAAGAGAGTCATGAGAATAGTCTCTTTACATTTAAATATTAGTGGATTCAATAACATAGGCTTTCACTCAGTAATGAAAAATGTAACCTGACAATTCTGAAAACATGAATTCCAAAAGAAATTTAGAGCCTGGAGTTCTTATAGGTTTGTCTTCCTTTGGCTCCTCTCTATTCCACTGAGATCGAGCCAAGACAAACTACCAGCTTTCTCTGAGCTATACTTGTCTAGGAAAATTGCAAGCTTACAAAAGGGCATTTGGAGCCAGTCATGGTAACACACACCTTTCATCCCAGGTCTCAGGAGGTAGAAGCAGGTAGATCTCTGTGTGACTGAAGCCACTTTGGTCTACATAGCAAGTTCCGAGCCAGCTAAGGCTAAAGGGAGACTCTGTCTCAAAAAAGAAGGCACTTAGTTTCGAACAAACTTACACTTTATTAAGATAAGTTGTTCTAATCATATTCTGTAAATTCAATACCTAATTTCCCTGTATCTGCTCTATAAATATTGGTGTGTTGATAATTATATCCTAAATCATCCTTCCCCCAATAACTAAGCACTGGGAAAGAGTAAAGCTCACTTGAAGAAATTAAAGTACGACGTTTTGATGTGATTATAATATCTGCTATTTTTTTACAATTATTATTTTTTAAATTTTATTTCTTTATTTTTTGTATGTGTATGAATGTACTGTCTGCATGTAGGTTTGTGCACCCATGTCGTGCAATGCGGAGGTCAGAAGAGGGTGTTGGATTCCCCTGGAACTGGAGTTAAAGACAGTTCTTGGCTGCCGTGTGGGTGCTGGGGATTGAACCCCAGGTCCTCTGCAAGAGCAGTCGATACTCTTAACTGCTAGGCCATCTCTCCAGCCCCCTGTATATCTGCTAATTTCTAAGAGGGAACTCTAGCAAAGAAAAATGTTTGGTTTAAATAATAGCATCAATCTCAAGGTTGGTGAACCTCGGTCATTTAGATGTTTATGTATCACTTTGTTAGAAAAGTCTTATGGTTTTAAAGCAATACATAAAAGGAAGTTATCCGCAGGGTAGAATACCTTTAATCCTAGTACTTGGGAAGGTGAGACAGGCAGATCTCTGTGGGTTTAAGGGCAGCCTGGTCTACAGGTTGAGAACCAGGCCAACCAGGGTGACATAGTAAGATCCTGCCTCAAAAAATAAAATAAAATAAAATAAAATAAGAACATTATCAGTCTGATATTGATACAAAAATAAACACAAAATCACAGGAAGCTGACTTGTATCATAAATGAGAAACAACAAATGTGTGTCTCAAAGGATTATATTACCTAAAAATTCAAACTGTTTTCTGACTAAGGTCATGAGAAGACAAATTTGAAATAGAGGAATGCAGAAAATATTACGTTTTGGCACTGAGATGTAATTCTGCCTCTTTGTATTTTCACTGAAGAGAAATGTAGGAATCCAGAAAGAGTGCATGTCCAGTTTAACCTGGTTATGGCCCATTAGAGAGATATTCCTTTCCAGCCATAACTGTTTCCTGATGGTTGAGAGATTTTCCAGGAGTATAACCCATTTAGATATTCAACCCAAATAAACAAGGAGCCGCCTTCTTCTTTTTCTGACACTTCAGGAGTACAAAATGGCTTGTTACACTTTTAGACTTTTCTTTTTTTTTCTATTTTATTGATGTTTTTGCATTTCATACATTCCTTAATCAAATTTAGACCCCTTACCCCTTCCTTGCTTCCCATCCTGCCAGAGCTCATTCATTTTGCCATACATGTCTTTAATCTTTTTCTCATTCTTTTTAAAAAAATTTTTGATACAGAAGTTTACTGTTTTGGACAGAAGTTTACTGTTTCAGTCAGTCCTTTGACGCAGTCTCTTTTTGTTGTCATTGTTCCTTCCAATTTGTATCACTCCAAAATATGCATATATACATACCACACATATACCAAAATTATTACATCTGACAATAAAATACATGTTAATTCTTTTTTTTTAATTTAATTTTTATTGATGGTTTGTGCATTTCGTACATCATTTTCCAATTCAGATCAGGCATATTTCCCTTTCCCTTCCCCCCACCACCCCATCCCAGATCATGTATTCTGCCATAACTGTCCTGCATCTTTCAGGTTTTTTTTTTTCATTTTTCAGCTATAAGTGATAATCCATGAGTATAAGCATCCTTCGTGCAAAACCAATCTACAGACTGTTGTGCCCAAACCCCCACAGTCCCACCATTCAGTGGGGGGTGACAGGTTGTTTGTTCAATCAAGTTGATCAAATGAGTGTCCAGACTACATCGCTGTAGTTTCACCGTTCACCCCAATCGCAGCCTTTACATTCTACCACGTCCCCTCTTCCGCAGATTGTTCCCTAGGCTTAGAAAAGGGGCACAGGTGGATAAGTAAAACTGTCCTCTCTCTCTGGAGCTGTTGACTTGGATTCTGGTCAATTCTGGCTGTTTCCTTTCATAGGCTGACAGTTTGTTCAGGAGTAACCTTTCGATCCTCTATAATAGTTGTCTCCAATTTACAGTTGGAGAACGACGTCATCATCGTCATATTTCTCCTTGTTATGTAGGATCCACAGAAGGGTTCGATGTTTATGGCAATCTGAGGCTTTTCTTCCTTTCAATGTTCAGACGGGTCAACCTTTCAGTTGCCACTTTTTGGTACATCCTACTCAATGCAAAGCTGTATCTTTTCTTTCTCAGCCATTAAGTTGGTGACATTTTGTCCTGTTGGAACAAACAAATCTTTTCCTGTAGTTAGTTTTAAGATTTGAATTGCAAGGTTTTTGACTAAAAGGTTTCATGTCTGTCTGTATCCCCCCCTTTTTTTTTAACCCATGAGTCTCCAGAAGACAGTTGTATTATACATAACTATAGGGTGGAATCAAGGCACAGATTTCATCAAATTCACCCATGTTGTTTTGGGTGACTATATATGATTAACTTGGGAAGCAAACTTCATTTTTGCATTAAATCATCTTTTCAACTCTACACTTGAAGCAGAACTATAATTGTTTAGTGAAATTTCAAATGCCTGTATCAGTGTCGAGCTTTGAAATAAGCGAAAATAGATCTTATATTTAAAAGAACCAATTAAATTCTCAAGGATTACAAGTAGCCTGTCTAAAATGACTGCTTAGAATAATTAATTTAATTGCTTTGTTCTTACATTTTTATTGTGAATGTTTGGGTGTGCATGTGTGAAGGTGTGTGCATATGTATGTGGGTGTCCATGTGCCACCACACAAATATAGAAACCTGTGGTCAACTTACAGGAGTTAGTTTTTTTATTGTGTTATAGTAACAACAACAACAACAACAAAACATTAAGGTGATCTAACGTATATGATTCTGTGGCCTGCATGAAGTCCCAACTTGCCTGTTCTGCCAGCTCACATGGTCACAGGATGAGATCAACTCTAAGACAGCAGGGTTCACTTAAGTAATGGTAAAGAGATGGGCAGAACATCTAGTGGGTTAATGAGATGATGAACTTCCCTACCTGGAATCCCCACCTCTTGTAGTTCTTTATGGGACCCCATTACAGACATGAAGTCTCTGGAACCCTTGTTACACTTTTCTGAAGAATTCCTTTTATTCTTTCTATTTCTTTTCTAATATGCTTTCCTCAACACTTCGGGCAGTCCAGACATGTTGGATTTCTTGACTTTTTCTCTAAAACTCCTTTTCACTCTGTGCTACATGCTGCCTGTCAGCCAGACGTCTTACATCCAAGCTGGGTATAAACCATCAGGGCTTTATGGTTGATTTTTTTTTCCTTCTCCCTTCCATTCTCCTCCTCAGTGGAGCTGCTGAAATTTGTGGCTTGATTGTCCTAAGGATTTTTTCTTAAATTCTAATGAAATTGTCCTAAATCTTTCTTTTGAGTCCATTCTTAAATTCTTTTATGAATAAGATTAAGGATTCTTCTAGAAGGGGGCCCTGATCTCTCCTGTATCAGTTACAACATGTTCCAGGCCTTGAAATGAAGTCATCAGCATTGTTGAAAATAACCTTTGTCTGCTGAGCCATACAACAGACCCAAATAACTTGCTTCTTTGCAGAGTTTTCGGCTCTTATTTTCTTTCTTTTTGGTTTTGAATCATTTGTTGGAATAGTATTAAACACAGAAATGGGAACTTATAAGGTTTTGAATAGCATTCAAAGAACCTTAAATTAGCTGCTATGTCATGCAGGGACTGTACCTCCTTTTCCAGCTCTCCCACCAGTTTGTTCCTCCTACACATGACCCCCCAGAAGGAAGCTCTGTTTCTAAGCCTGTTTCACACCCAGATGTGGTCACATAACTAAAATGTTGCCAGGACTATTCCTATTAAAGGGAAGCAGAGTGCTTTCTCACGTGTCCTTTGCCACATGGGTTACAGTGTACAGGTTTGGCATGTGTCTTGGACATGAAATTCAGAATAGCTCTCAAGAATGGAAGAATGACAACTGTGATCCTTGATGGCTTTCAGAACTGGAAAGTTGATCCAACAAGGACTTGTGAGGCAGAAATAAATTCCAAAATCTTATAGCATTATTTTTGGTTTCTGTCTGCTAGTAGAAACCCTAACATTATTTATGCATAATGAGTGCACCCCTATGTAGTTGAGAGTAAAGACAGATTAATAAGGGGGAGAGTGCCTCACCTTCACAGAACGAAGTCTTATCTATTCAAGTTCAGTACTTTGCACTGTGTAGTTCCCATGCAGTTGGGCTGCCACCTTTGTTGCACGGAAGGTACAGGGTTGTGTCATTCTGTTGAAGGAGAGCTTTATTACTTTGATCTCTTTTAGGATTTGAAACAAGCAGAACGTTAGCATCAAAAATTGTCTTCTCATGGGGACAAGGATCTTGCAGAAGACCTGAGTTCCATTCTCAGCACCCACAGAGTAGCTAACAACTGTCCATAACTCCAGTTCCAAGGGATTGGAGAACCTCTTCTGACCTGCACAGTAATTGCATGACACAAGTCCACTTAAATACAAGGAGGCAAAACACTCAGATGTATGAAATAAAGTTAATAAATTAAAAAATTATCTTGTCCTTACTGGATAGGAAGGGTCTCAGAGTCAAAATCAGCTCACAATTTACCATGATGTAGAAGTTCACTGTTTCAGTCAGTTCTTTGCTGCAGTCCTTTCTGTTGTTATTGTTGTTGTTTCCAATATGCATCACAATGAACTTCTACTCAAAACAGTCAACTTACACATGGAGAATATTGAGAAAGACTGAGAAAGAAATGAAAAACATGTTTGGCAGAATGCATGAGCTCTGGTGGGCTGGGGGGATAGGGTGGGGGACATGGGTCTAGATTTATATACATATATAAATTAAAATAATAATAATAATAAAGATAATTTACCATGATGTAATCATGACTAGTCTCACCTATTCCCGGCACTCAGTTCATGTTCCCCAAGATGTGTAGCTATTCTCATGTGTGTGCTTGTGTAAACATTTTTAAAAATTGTTATATACTTTATTGACATCCCATAATGTGTCACTATGAGCTATGAGTATTAAATATTTTCATCCAATTCTTCCTCCTTACATAAAATATCACTCATAGTTGACTTCCTTCTTACATAAAACATCACTCATAGTTTACTTTAGACCACAAATATAAAAGAGGAAACTGGTGTAATTTTTCCTCTATTGTCTACACAAGTGGAGGCGGGTAATGAGTAGAATATGTAGAAGCAATCTCTGGTGAGGTTTAGAGTAACTCCCATTACTTAATATGCATATGAAGCTTTTCTTGAAGATGGAGGGTTCAGAATACTTTATCTAAAACTCATTAACAACATCAAACAACTCATGAAGATGCAGTTCAGAAGCTCGAGATTTGTCGTAATCTGTAGTGGAGCTAGAATGGGACACTCAGGCTGAGACATGAATGAGCCAGGTTCCCCGATCATATAAGAAGACTTCATTGCGAGGGAAACACATCAAAGCACATAAGTTCGAGCAGTCAATATGTTTGTCCTTTGGAGTTGAGAGGAGACAGGGACATAGGCAGGGGTGAGGGATAGAATGTCAAACAGAAAAAAGAATGTGTGGCCGTCACAAGGCCTCTACCCCTTTATATAGATGAATTATTCAGGATTCTGGAATTAACCAACAAAGACATTCTCCTAGAAGATGTTTACCTGCTGGTCTGAGTAAACAGACGAGAAAACTGCACTTGGATCAAGATGTAAAAAATATAAAGGTTATATCTATAACATTCTCCACAACGATATTTAAATACAAATATATACATATATAACACACAATATTCTTCTGTAAGTTGGCTACATTAGAAGTTGCACCCTTTGGAGGTTGGATGGTGTTTTACTAAAGCTAATTAAACATTTCCATAAGCCACAGAACTGAAAGAGACTTGGAGGAATCATCTGTTGACATTGAAATATGTACTGTGCAAAGTGGAAAGACAGATTTGCATCCATCAATGCCACCTGGCAGGCCCAGCAGCTTTTACAGCCTGGCAAGCTGATCTAGTGCACTAGTACATTTTTTAGAAATTAGATCGAGACTGTCAGTGTTACATTCAGTCTTTTTTCTCATTTCTCTTGCATTGAACTAGCTCCACTGTAACAGATGTTTCCCTCTTTATGCTGAGGTTAAACTCTGTGTATCTTGACATAGGCAAGAAGCACTTGGCTTTGGGATATTAAGTCTTCCATCAGTTAATTCCCTCAGTTTGAGGCATTGGCTTAAACAGGGCCTTTTCTTCCAATCTCAACAACATAGTATCCAAACACTATTTCTCCATTAGTCACCTGGTTCCATGCTCCAAACTGCAATTCAGACTTGGAAACAAGTGTGTATCCATGACCTTTAAGGTCTAACATGGTCTGGTGGAAAGCGTATTGGAAGAATGGTAGTCTCACCAGCTTGCTAAGTGACCTTTGACAAATTACTTGACCCCAATGTGCTTCATTTTTCTTCCCTGCAGAACATGGAGGCAATAATATATAACATTCTGCCTTGTCTTTCAGGGCTTTTGTAAAGCTAAGATGAAGTACTGTTCACGTTCTGTCCTGGTATTTATTGGTACTGGTGGCTCCCATTTCAGGGCTGATAATCATGTGTCACCATATTTATAATGAAAGGTTGAAAAGAGATTTGGCAGAAATAAAATTCTGTGCATCTTTCCTATCAAGAACAAATTCCACTAATTGATGAGGCATGTTGCTTGAAAATGGTATACATGTAATTTTCAGAATGAGACCTGGAATGAAGTTCTGACACAACTATTTACAAAGCCTTGGCCTATACATCCAGATCCACTCTGGCCTTTCACCTTATCCTTAGCCTAGTCCATTATAAGAGACAGTCTTAGCTGACACAAAGCCAAAGGCTAATGTAGAGCAAATCCAGCAAAATGTAGAGGCATCTCTGGTCCCCTCTGCTGCTCTGTGTGTCTTCTTTTATGCAAATAAAGTCCGGAGTCCAGGACCCTCAGTTAAGAAACACAGTGGGGCTGGAGAGATGGCCTAGCAATTAAGAGCTCTGACTGCTCTTGCAGAGGACCTGGGTTCTATCACCAGCACCCACATGGTGGCTGAAAACCATCTTTAACTCCAGTTCCAGGGGAATCCGACACCCTCTTCTGACCTCCACGGCATTGCACGACATGGGTGTACAAACCTACATGCAGACAGTACATTCATACACATATGAAAATAAATAAAAAATTTAAAAAAGAAAATTATAAAATAAAGAAAGTCAGTGTGTGTGCTTCAGGTTTTAACTCAGACTGAACAGCTTCAGAATATAGCATAGTTCCTGCTCAAATCTGAGGTTAGGATGAAAATTCAACCCTCACGTCTTTGGACATTAGGCAATCAACATTTGTTTTTTTTTTTTTTTATTGATGCTTTGTGTATTTCATACATCATTTTCCAATTCAGTTCAGGCATATATCCCCTTCCCTTCCCCCCACCCCACCCCTACCCATCCCAGATCATGCATTCTGCCGTAACTTGTCTGCATCTTTCTCTGTTTTTTTTTTTTTGTTTTGTTTTGTTTTCATTTTTTTAAACAATAAGTGAGTTTGTGAGTACAAGCATCCTTCATGTAAAACCAATTTGCGAGCAGTTGTGCCCAAACCCACCATAGTTCATGGGTCCCACCATCCAGCAGGGGGCGCTTGTATGTTCAATCAAGTTGATCAAATGAGTAAACCACACGAAGACCCTATCATACTTAACAGAAGAAAATGTAATTCATGGATTAACATACCATCCAAACATCTGTGTCTATACCAAAGTAACCTACCATAACAATTAGTACTGTTTAAATACCTATATATCTAATTGCGTGTGCTTCATTAGTAGGATCGAAAGGCTATGTATTATATTGTTTAAACACCTATATATCTAATTGCATGTGCTTCATTAGTAGGATCGAAAGGCTATGTATTATATTGTTTAAACACCTATATATCTAATTGCATGTGCTTCATTAGTAGGATCGAAAGGTTATGCCTGGACAAGCTGTCAGCCCATGAAAGAAAACAGCCAGAATTGACTAGAGACCAAGACAGCAGCTCCAGAGAAAGTAGACTGTTTTGCTTCTCATCCACCTGTGCCCCTTTTCTAAGCCTAGGGAACAATCTGCGGAAGAGGGGGCACCGTAGAATGTAAGGGCTGCGATTGGGGTGAATGGTGAAACTACAGCAATATAGACTGGACACTCATTTGATCAACTTGATTGGGCAATCAACATTTGTAAATAACAGAGTGGATCTCTTCTCTGCCTTTGTTTCTCTCCTCGCCTTCCTGAAACTTCTCATTCTCAAAAGTTGAGATCTCAGTTTCTGACTTAAAAGACATACTCTTTAAATGGCCAATATTCCTTGTGTCTGAGCAATTATTTCTGAAATCCTTAAAGTCGTGTTCCAAATGGAAGTATTTCAACCTGATCCTTCAGAGAATATTAAGATTTTCAGGTGATCTGAACATCAAGTACTTGATCATTAAAATCCACGAAGTCAAATTTTAATACAAAATCAACTCTCATTGCCATTAAATTTTGATTTGTGAATCTGCTTCAAAATAGAAAAGCCTCTTATCACTTAAAAACATACCTGTGGATTGTCCACCATGTATCAGGCAAGGTGCTGAGTGGGGAACCATTCACTCACACTTATTTATTCACTCTCTGTCTCACTATCTTCATCTTCACAACCTCTTCAGTAGATAATATTCTAATTTCATTTTATAGTAAGAAAATTAAGGCAGAGAGACTTGCCAACTGTTATGTACTGGTTAGTCATTGGGCTAATACCTGAATGCATCAGTCTGATTGCAGTAACCATGTTCTTAGCATGCTGTATTGAGACTGTAGAAAGATTTAAAAAATGTTTCCTGGGCCTATGACAGAGTTCCATGTCTGGTCACAAACAGACATTGTCTGTGAGTTGCCCAGCCCTATGTGGCAGAGCTACCCAAGGGCCATGGAACATAGAGCAAGGGGTAAAGAGAACAGTAATGTATCTCTCAGTTCTCATCAATGAAGCTCCTTCATGCAACAGAGGTCCCTGAACATTAAAGGTCACAAGTGGCCAAAAAAATAGAGATTAAGAGATTGGAGAGTGCAGGTCCTTGGACAGGACTCCTATATTCAGCTCTACTCACCTTGGGCTCAAGGACCATTGCAGAAGAGGGGGCAGAAAGATTGTAAGGAGGAGGTGCATAACCATATGTAAATAGAGTCCTACAGGCTCCTGGGACCCTGGTCATATGGACCTACTGCAATGGTGTCAGCACATACAAGATCCATGCAAACTCAAGCAGACAAAAACCCAGCATAGAACTGTAGAAACGGGCAATGACCCCCAACCTAAGTAGAATAATTACTAGCAGCTGATTACTACTGGGTGAGAAAAAATCTGATTTTATTTTTTATTATTTTTTTTAATTTTATGTGTATGAGTGTATTGCCTGCATGTGTGTAAGTGCACCCCTGTCGAGTAATGCCAATGGAGTCAGAAGAAGGCATTGAATCCCCCCAGAACTGGAGTTACTGAGGGTTGTTAGCTGCCTGGGAATCAAACCCAAGTCCTCTGCAAGAGCAGTGGTACTCTTAACCGCTGAGCTATCTCTCCAAGCCCAAGTTGATTTTCTTAAAGGGAGGGACTCTAGTTAGACTGATTAGACCCCAGTGACTGAACTTGTGCTGAGGGATGTCTAGGAACACTAATTTGACATGATAGCCCTCAACACAAATGACAGAATGTAAGTATACCATTGGGAGGCAGCTATGGGGGGGTGCCAGCAGGGAAGGGGACATAAAGTTGATTAAGTATTCCATATGAAATACATAAAAGATTATATGTGAAATGAGATTTCAAACTTAAGAGCAATGACTCAGCAAGGAATTAGGACAAGGGTATTCCCAATGATGATGCAATGAGAATGCACAGCTGGCTTGATAAAGAATTTTGGTACAGAGTAGTTTTGGCATTGAAAGGCAAAAGTTGATGAGACAGGAAGGCATTAGAAGAGCCATGTCTAATGGCTTATCTGCTTGTGCTTTAACATATCACTGAAGGTAGACCAAAGTCAGGTAAGGAAAGGGGTGACATAGGAGTTGAGATTCCTGACTCAGAGCCACAAACATGTACAGACTGTGTAGAAATAGGACTGTGTCCTTGAAGATGATGATTGCCTCATCGTGGGGTGGGTTGCCTGGGACTGCATTTGTGTCAGCATCAAAACCCTTAAATCCCCAGATCTTAGAACCAAAATATTGGAAACCATTTTTCTGCTCAGTGTAATTGTGGCAAAGTAGAGAAAGGACTCGGGAAGATGTGTTCTATGTGTTCACTCCAAGTGGAAGGAGTAATTGGTAAAACAGACGTGATGACCACGGATCTGAAAAGAAAGCAAGAGAGGAGCTCACCCACTGCAGACAGGAGAAGAGCACACCCACTGCAGACACGGAGAGGAGAGCACCCACTGCAGACAGGAAAAGAGCACACCCACTGTAGACATGGAGAGGAGCATAGACACAGAGAGGAGCTCACCCACTGTAGACATGGAGAGGAGAGCACCCACTGCAGACACGGAGAGGAGAGCACCCACTGCAGATACAGAGATGAGAGCACCCACTGCAGACATGGAGAGGAGAGCACCCACTGCAGATACGGAGATGAGAGCACCCATTGCAGACACAGAGAGGAGAGCACCCACTGAAGATACGGAGAGGAGAGCACCCACTGCAGACATGGAGAGGAGAGCACCCACTGCAGACACAGAGAGGAGAGCACCCACTGAAGACACGGAGAGAAGAGCACCCACTGCAGACACGGAGAGGAGAGCACCCACTGCAGATACGGAGATGAGAGCACCCACTGCAGACACAGAGAGGAGAGCACCCACTGAAGACACGGAGAGGAGAGCACCCACTGCAGACATGGAGAGGAGAGCACCCACTGCAGACACAGAGAGGAGAGCACCCACTGCAGACACGGAGAGGAGAGCACCCACTGCAGACACGGAGAGGAGAGCACCCACTGCAGACACGGAGAGGAGAGCACCCACTGCAGACACGGAGAGGAGAGCACCCACTGCAGACACGGAGAGGAGAGCACCCACTGCAGACACGGAGAGGAGAGCACCCACTGAAGACACAGAGAGGAGCACACCCACTGCAGACAGAGAGGAGAGCACCCACTGCAGACACGGAGAGGAGAGCACCCACTGCAGACAGGAGAGGAGCATACCCACTGCAGACACGGAGAGGAGCACACCCACTGTAGACAGGAGAAGAGCACACCCACTGCAGACACGGAGAGGAGAGAACCCACGGCAGACAGGAGAGGAGAGCACCCACTGTAGACAGAAGAGCACACCCACTGCAGACACGGAGAGGAGAGCACCCACTGCAGACAGGAGAGGAGAGCACCCACTGCAGACAGGAGAGGAGCACATGCACTGCAGAACGGAGAGGAGAGCACCCACTGCAGACACGTGAGGAGAGCACCCACTGCAGACACGGAGAGGAGAGCACCCACTGCAGACACGGAGAGGAGAGCACCCACTGAAGACACGGAGAGGAGCACACCCACTGCAGACACGGAGAGGAGAGCACCCACTGCAGACACGGAGAGGAGCACACCCACTGCAGACAGGAGAGGAGAGCATCCACTGCAGACACGGAGAGGAGCACACCCACTGCAGACAGGAGAGGAGAGCACCCACTGCAGACATGAAGAGGAGCACACCCACTGCAGACAGGAGAGGAGAGCATCCACTGAAGACACGGAGAGGAGAGCACCCACTGCAGACATGGAGAGGAGAGCACCCACTGCAGACACAGAGAGGAGCGCACCCACTGCAGACAGGAGAGGAGAGCACCCACTGCAGACACGGAGAGGAGAGCACCCACTGCAGACATGGAGAGGAGAGCACCCACTGCAGACAGGAGAGGAGAGCACACACTGCAGACGGGAGATGAGTGCATCCACTGCAGACGTGGAGATGAGCGCACCTACTGCAGACGTGGAGATGAGCGCACCCACTGCAGACGTGGAGAGGAGCGCACCCACTGCAGATGTGGAGAGGAGCACACCCACTGCAGACCCGGATAGGAGCACACCCACGGCAGACTTGGAGAGGAGCACACCCACTGCAGACACGGAGAGGAGAGCACCCACTGCAGACGCAGAGAGGAGCGCACCCACTGCAGAAGTGGAGAGGAGGGCACCCACTGCAGACACGGAGAGGAGCGCACCCACTGCAGACACTGAGAGGTGCTCACCCACTGCAGATGTGGACAGGAGCGCACCCACTGCAGACAAGTAGAGGAGAGCACCCACTGCAGACATGGAGAGGAGAGCACCCACTGCAGATGCAGAGAGGAGCGCACCCACTGCAGACGTGGAGAGGAGAGCAGCCACTGAAGACGCAGAGAGGAGCGCACCCACTGCAGCCGTGGAGAGGAGGGCACCCACTGCAGATGTGGAGAGGAGCGCACCCACTGCAGATGAGAAGTGATTTATCTAGGATAGGAGGGAAATTCTTCACTGAAGTTACACAGAAAGGAGACGGTAAATGGGGACACTTGTCTCATTTTAAGCTGTTCACTTGCAAGTATCTGCAATCGTTTGTATTAGTTTAAGGGACAGGGAAGAACAAGTTTATACTCCAAAGGTCTTAGGACCTTGGAGCAGTAAACAGTCTCACAACGGTTTCAAAACCGGAACCAGAAACTCTCATGTTCAATACTACTCTCTCCAGGAGACCTCTCATTTCTGGTTTCCTTGGAATGTCTGCTGCGTGTCACTGGTTTGCCATCATACGCGACCCCTGAATGTATACAGAGCAGTTAAGGTTATCATCAGAGACCATCTAAGGCCTCTGAAACCAAATTCTGAATTTTAAAGAGGGAGCATGTAAGCGACCCAGCTTGAGCTGATGAAGAGACATTCACTCATCAATATCCAGGGAAATGGCCAGGACCATGAGACTGACTTTTAGCAGCTAAAATCTATCGGGGGCGGGGGTAGGGGGGTGGGGCGGGACACGGGGGACTGGGGAACCTCTGAAAGCATCATTCCTGCATTTACTGCACACAGATGAGTTAATTAGCAAGAAGAATAGAAAACGACACGGGTGCACAGACCTACATGCAGACAGTACACTCATACACATACAGAAATAAATAAAAATTAAAAAAAAAAGAAAACAAACTTCCTAGTCTATATTTCCCTTAAGTTAAGCAGAGAGATTTTCTGCTGAATATGAATGAGTGTGATTGTCCAATGTTACATAATGGGTAAATTACTTTAGAAGAGGTTCTTCTCAGAAATCTAAGATAGATTTCTATGAGAACCTAAAAAAATCAATAGAACATAGAGTTCACAGCTAAGGTTAAAGACCATAGCTCTTTCCAAATATTTGTTCATACAGAAATTCTTGGCAATTGACTATGAAAAATGGGCTGAACATATAGATAAATGGAGGATTAGAATTTTATGGGGCAGTTTAGAGAATTTGGTCAAATTTATATAGAACAATTAGTAGTAAGTATAATGAAATATCACAACTATAGGGGCTGAGTAAATAGTGCAGTATATAAAGTGCTTGCTACACAGCATGGGAAGATCTGAGTTCAATCCTCAACACCCACATAAAAACAGAGGTTGTGGTACATGTTTGAAATCCTAGCACTGGGATCCCAGTGGGAGACTGAATCAAAAATAAATAAATAACACAAGGTGGGGGCTAGAGAGATGGCCCAAGTGCTTGCTGGGTAAGCCTGAGGAACTAAGTCTAGACTGTCAGCACACATTCAACAACCTAAACCTGGTAGCTTGTGTCTATTACCCCAGAATTGGTAGGGGATTAGAGACAGGCAAATCCCTGAAGGTCATTGGCCATCCAGCACAGCTAAATTGATGAGCCCAAGGTTCAGTGAGAGACCTTGTTTCAAAAACTGAGAAAGGGCACAATTAAGGAAGATACTCAATGCCAGCTTCTCTCTACCCATGCGTGCATCCATGAGCATGTGCAATTTGATGCACATGTCCCATGCACACACCCACCTAAACATAGCCATACGCCACACCTGAATTTGTATTCTGGCCTTGAAATGCATTGTGCATATAGCTTCATGCGCACTCATGTACACATACATATGAATACATGTACATGCATATCAATACACACCCACCCATATGAATAAAAATCTACTGGCTGAAGTAAAAATGGTTTGTAAAACCAATGGAATTGGAGAGAAACAGATAGAAAGAGAGATTCAGACAGACAGACACACACACACACACACACACACAGACACACTCACACAAAGAAAGGAAGGATAGGATGGAGGAAGATGGAGAGAAGAAAAAAGAGGAATTGAGTCGAATATTTTCATGAGGTCACAATAAAGAATACAGTAATTTAAAGAAGGACATAGGTTGGTGGAGGTGAAACTTGTTAGAGAGGGAAGCATTTGGGTTTGTATCTCTTGAGATGTTAATAAATTCTTGGTTTTTACTAGTACCAAGGCAGGACCATGGATATAGACAGCTGCAGTAGAGCCAGAATGGGATGGAGCAGTGCTATGAAGGCCAGAAATTGTGGGACAAACCTGTGGAACCCATCAATCTGGAATGATTGTATGGTTTGGTTTGTGAGAGAAGATTGCGATCCACGTGCCACTAATCTGATCATGAAGACAGAAGACACCAGCCCTGAGGTAGAGAGGGGAACCCCATCCCAGCATAAACACAAGAGTTTCGGTTTAGTGAGATGAAATAATGCCTTTGAAAGCAAGGAATTAGAATTGCTATTCTTAATCTGTGATGTTATAATGTGAATATCTTAATGAGTCCTAGAATTAACTTACCACTTACTTTCAGGCATATTAATTAATGTACATGGGCGGAAGGTATATATTCATATTTTAAAGTAATATAAAATTAAAAGAAAAAAATGAACTCCTGAACATAAAAATGTGACTTCTGGATGTTGTTGAACCTTTGCCAGATGGGTCACTGGTAAAGAGTTCCACTCTAAACTTGTTTTGGAATTAACCTAGAGTTTGTTTTTAGAGTTTGTAATTTTGGTATATGTATATGTATATATATATATATATAGTATATAGTATATATAAACTTTATATACTATATATATATGCATATTTCAGAGTAATCCAAAATTAAAGGGAACAAGAATGACAAAAAACGACTTGATCAAAGAACTGACCAAAACTGTAAACTTCTGTATCAAAAAAGTTAAAAAAAAGACTGAGAAAAAGATGCAAGACAGGACTTAACATGTATGGCAGAATGCATGAATTCTGGTGAGGGGGGTATGAATCAGGGAGCAGGTCTAAATTTGATTAAGCAATGTTATATGAAATGTACAAAAGCTCAATAAAAATTAAGGAGAGAAAAAAAGAGAAGATATGACACTACAATAAATAAATAAATATTGTACTACTAATTTCAAACTCATTTTTATAATACTGAAATGCTTTGACAAATCTAAGTTTTATAGTCTAGTGGGAATTCTTATGTTAGGATAAAGTTTTTGAGAATAACTTCTTGTGACTTAAGCATTTAGTGCATGATTTCATTCTATCAGTCCTATTTGCTGTCTTCAGATGTTATTTCATGATATTATATTTGGCTTTCAATGTTTTTTAGAGTGGATATGTTATAAAATGCAAATATTTTCAAGAATTAGTCACTTTCATTTGGATCTCTATATTTCCAACACATTAGCTAAAAATCTTAGACAATGTGAAATCTTTGAAATAAATCACACAAAATTTTTATCCTGGGAAACCTGGCATAGTAGAGTTGGTTTTCCACTTTTATCTTTTGTGTGTGTTGGGAGGGGGATCACCTGGCTTTCACAGCAAGCTATTTTACCTCCTAAACTGTTTTATTCGTCAAATGTAGCTTCATTCTACCACTTGTAATTAAAACTTACATATAAATTTATTTTTTGTTGTTTTTGGTCTTTTCAAGACAGTGTCTCCCTGTAGCCCCAGCTGTCCTGAACTTACTTGGTAGACCAGCTGGCCTTGAACTCACAAAGATCCACCTGCCTCTGCCTCCCAAGTGCTAGGATTAAAGTTGTGCACCTCCACGCCTGATGACATATAAATTTAAAAAAAATGAATCCTTAATCTTTACTACTTTGATAAGTACTACATTTTGGGTAGTAAGCAGAATCCGCTTTAACATTCAACAGAGGAAGCAGAATTCTTAATTTTTTTTAAATTTTATTTCTGTATGTGTATCAATGTACTGTCTGCATGCAGGTTTGTGCACCCATGCCATTCAATGCCTTGGAGGTCAGAAGAGGGTCTCAGATTCCCCTGGAACTAGAGTTCTCCTGGAATTGGAGTTTCAGACGGTTCTCGGCCGCCATGTGGGTGCTGGGGATCGAACCTGGGTTCTCTGTAAGAGCGGTCGGCGCTCTTAACCGCTAGGCCATCTCTCCAGCCCGGAAGCAGAATTCTTTAATGATTCAACTTTACTTCCTTAATCTTAAAAGGTAAATGTTTTAGAACAGTTGGGAATTTCTTTACCATGGACTTTAAATACATCTGGCTCCACAGGAAATTATGTATACTAGGAAACTGGCAGCGGATATGGTGTCAAAAGTAATAGTACTTAATACTCCGGATATCTTGGATGACTTAGACACTTCCAATCATCTTACATATAATGCTAGTCTAGTTTTACTCATCACAATAAACTACAAGATACATACTATTTTGCATATTTTCCAGAAGTATCAAAGGGTTAAATAATTTTCCCAAATTTATACAGATGGTAAAAACAGAAAACTAATACTCCAAGCCAGAACATCTGATTTCTATGATTTCTATGTAAACATATTCTCAACCACTGAATTATAATGACAGGAAAATCCGGGCGAAGAGAAGGACAATAATAATAAATTGAAGAACTTAACTTGGGAGGTGAAAGGAAGAATAGAAACAGATTCTGACCGAAAATGCAACTTTGCAACATGCTTCAAGTACAGACGATCTTCTAAGTCATAATACTCCCCACCAACTGCATACACCAGGATCAAACTTGTAACAGTGGTAGCTCAAAACCTTCATGCTGCAGACTTTCTCAGAGATCCACCGAAGCTTCTTGTGAGAAGATATTATCATTGGTGGAGGATGGGGCGAGGGTGGAATCCAACCTCAGTGTAAGAAAGCAAGCAAAACAATCAGTTGTCATAGAAAACTGCCTCTTTGAAACACAGGGACCTTAAGTATTCCCACACCACTGAATTAGTTCTAGTCCCGCTTTGCATATCACCTAATTAATTGATGTATTTTTCCCATACTCAACTCCTTTTTTAGGTAGCTCCCTGTGACTTTTATATTGTATGGTCAGCACCAGTTTGATTAAATCACACGTATCTGTGAACATCAGTTCCTTGGCTTGTTAAACATAATAAATAATGTAAATTTCACATCCAATGAACAAATCAATCCATGGATAGAAAACCCATTACAGTGCTTTAAAGGCTAAAAACATAAATGTCCTCCCAATTAAAGAAAACCTATCACTTGTGTATTTGGAGCACTTGTGATATATTCTGGATTTCACCTTGCTGACACTGGTTTCTCTTTAAATTCTCATAGCAGTCTTTAGCCATGGATGTTACTGCATCTCTGTCCATATGGAAAACTAGGGGTCAAATGCCAAATAATCATTCACAGAGCTATGACCTCAGATAGATGGTCTCATTTCAAACAATGTTCCTGTTTAAATAGGTCTGGCTTCATTATGATTTTTATCCTTGGGGAAGCAAAAAAACCTCCCAATGTTCTGATAACCTGTTTTTTCCCTAATTTAAAGCCTCATTTGGGGGACTCCATTCCCAATTCCTGGGTCGAAGTGAGTTAACCCCTGTGTTAGAGCACTGGAATCTGTTATTTGCAAATGATGCTTTTATCATTTAGAAATATGTGCACTACTTAAGTTTTGCCTTGATAATAGTTCCAGTTTGATCATTTTGCATGATGAGTATATCATGTAAGCACTGCACTGTGGATACAGATCGGTTGACATGCTACTAAAACAGAAGGCACTGAATAAAGAGAAATGTTGTTCTGAAGCAATATTTGCAAAACATTCCAACTTCTGTATCTGGGAAATAAAACAGGTTCTTGTTTCAAAAAAAGAAGTAATGCTCTTATTACACACTTTCCCCTTAATAGTGATAAAGAATATTCCAAGAAAATGTCATGATTCTGGAACAATATGTACAATGAATATAGTCCACAGACAGCAAGTAACACAATGTAGACACTTCCCCATAAATGGCACTCAAAAGAATGTTTATTTGTTTATGACCTCTAGAGATCTGCCTGTCTCCACCACTGTAGCACTGGGATTAAAAGTATGCACCACCATGCCAAACACAGAAAGACAAACATCACACACATGTCCTCTCTCATAATTGGATTCTAGGATTTAAATTGTAGGTATGCATGTTTCAATTTGAAAATTCAGAGAAGTCAAGAAATTAATACACAGTCATGGTCATCGGTGGGCAGGACAGATGATTCCTGGAAGGCGTGGTAGGAAGTGATAGGAAGAGGAGAAGTTAAACGGGGTATGGAATAGGAGGGCAGAGCAGAGGAAAGAGTATGGAGTGGGATAAGTAACACTAAAGGCCTTTAGAAAAGAAGCCACATGGAAAACTACCGCCAGAGAAGCTTGTTAAACTACATACATATATATCATAAAAAGAGATTAAACAGAGTTATTCTGTAATGAGGGCACTGCCCTTTCTAGACATCATAGGTTAATAAAACAAAACTCAGTGTCAAGAATGGAGTCCTCTAGATGTTGATAAGGAATCCCATAGACCCTCAAGCAATGCAGGCCACTGGTCCTACTCTTGGTTACCCACCAGAGGTGGGTGGTAGGACCCTATTGCTGAAGATGCTGCAAACATGAGCTATAGAAGAAATAAGAGGAAATCAAGCTGGTGCTGACTTCAGAGGCTTACTTCTACTGACTAGCTCACTACTGGAAGGAAGAAAAGTTATTATTAACCTTACCCAGCTGTGAATATTATGAACCACATAACCAACTGGCCCAGCAAGATACATGCACTAATGCAAAAGTACATGAATACTAAGGGAGTAACCAACTTTTCCTTTTTATGCTTATATTGATGTTTTGTGTATTTCTGACATCATTTCTCAGTTCAGTTTAGACATATTCCCCTTTCCCTTCCCCCCACTCCACCCCAGATCATGCACTCTGCCATAACTATCCTGCATCTTGCAATGCCCTGTCGTGCAATGCCGTGGAGGTCAGAAGAGGGTGTCAGATTCCTCTGGAACTGGAGTTCTGGAATTAGAGTTACAGATGGTTCTCAGCCACCATGTGGGTGCTGGTGATCAAACCCGGGTCCTCTGCAAGAGCAGTCTGTGCTCTTAACTTCTGGGCCATCTCTCCAGCCCCTCAGTCATTTTTTTTTTATGTTTAGGAATTCATATTATCCTCCTTTAATTTTATATTACTCTAAAATATTCATATATACTTTCCATGCATATACAGTAATTACAGAGTCTAAGAGTAAGTGGTGGATTGATTCTAGAGTCTGTTAATAGATTTACATTATAACAACATAGTTGCTTTCAGATAAACAGAAAGATAAGAATAATGTTGTTCAGCTTGTCTTTCATCTGGGAATTTGGTGTTAGCATCCAAAAATGAGGGAAACCATTCTTTTTTTCTGGGACTGTGTTACTTCACTCAGCATAATGGCTTCGAGTTCCATCCATTTACCTGCAAAGTTCATGATGTTATCTTTTTGTACTCTGATAGTGGCGCCATGTGAGATGTACCACATTGTGTGTCATCCATCATCAGAGGGGCCTTGGTGTGGTCCAGCTCGTGTTGGATTTTGGTCAGGTAGGGGGTGCGGGCATGCCAGCTTGAGATGTAGCTTGGTCCCTGGATCACAGATGCTTCACCTTATATGGGCTCCCTGAGGAAATACCTTCCCAGGCCTTAGAGGAAGAGGGAACCTCTTCAGCTTAGGTGTTTTTCCTTTAAATTATTATTTTTTTCAGTGAGGTTCCATTGAGGCAAGGCAGACATGCCTTGTCCCTGGGACCACGCCATACGCCCTCGGAAGTCCTAGCTCAGACTCTAGATACCTGCCCAGAGTCAGTGAGCTTCTGGTGAGTCAAGAGGGACCTGACTTGTTCCCGGGGGGCAGGCCACCCACCCCCGGAAGTCCCAGCTCCGACTCCCAACAGACCAGACACCCGCCCGGAGGCAGGCATGCCTTGACCCTTGAGGACCTACCTTCGTGAGGGCCAAAGTAGTAACCCGACCCAACGCACGCCCCCCTTCATCCTGGTGGAGCTGTGGTGCAGAGGACCTAACAGGTGGTGGAGCATTGGTGATTATGTACGGTGCGGGGACCAACATTTAGGTGCCAGAATTCAAAGAAACCAATAAACAAGACAAATCCCATGCCAAAGACACAATGGAAAACAAACAATATGGGAAAAGCCTATAATAAATCTACACCTAACTCTACCAACCCTACAGAAGATCCCTACAATGGTATCTCCAAGTAAAGAAGCCAAGACAGGATCTAGAAAACATCTGTAACCACATTCAAAAGAATCAGAGACCGTAAGGATAAAGAGAAACGAATAACTCAGGAAGGCCAGAGGGAGATAATAACAAACAGTGGAAAGAACTAAGTGAGAGATCGAAAGAACTCAGAAGGACCTAGGAAGTAAGATGACAAACCCCAGAAGTATATTTCAAAACACTGAAAGATCCCAGGCTGAATGAAAAAGGAAAAGACCAATGAACAAAGAAGCTACAAGATGAGAATTACAGTCTCCAGAGGGAAGGTGGGAAAAAATGCTGGGGAGAAGGAATCCATGAGGGTATGGAGGGGAATAATTAAGAAGGGATAGTAGTGGAACATGGGGTCAAAGCATGACCAGAGGGGGAGGGGCGAAGAGAACAGAGACACAAGGAAATGATGTAAAAAACTCAAACAAAAGCAGAATGGGAAAATATCAACCGATTCAGGATAATATGATGGAGCGAACTGAAGGGGCGCTCAAAGTAAACGATTATTGAGCACAAAAAGATAAATTTTACAAACAAAGTGGAACAACAGTAAATGTGGAACTATGAAAAGACCAAACTCATCATCATAAACGGGATAGAGGAGGGAGAGGAGTTCTCCAGACAACACTATTGAAACCAGATCTTCAACAAGGATAAAAGAAGAAAATTTCCCCCCAAGCTAAGAAAGACATCCCCATAGAAAATACAAGAAGCACTAGAACACCATATAGACAGGAACGAGAAAAGAACAGAAACTCCCCCGCAACCATAATAATGGGTTAATAACAAAGACAATAACTGAAGCCGAAAGAGAAAAACAACAGGGTAACAATATAAGGATAGAAACCCATGTCAATCAGACAGATCAACAGCTGATTTCTATCCAAACAATGAAAGCCTGAAGAACGTGGACCAAATATACCTGTGCTAAATAGACGGTTGAGATATGCCAACTGAGACTACTATACCAATGGCCAGCAAAAATGTCTAATTAAGTTGAAGGAGAAAGAAAAAAATCTTTCATGGCATAAAAAAAGATGAAAGAATAGATGTCTAAGAAAACAAAACATCACAAAATCCTCTGAAGCAATCCAAAGAATAGAGGAAAGAAACAACTTTCCCTAAGCAATTAAAGAGAGAAAGCAAACAAAATCATAACAGAGTAATATAAACCTAGACCAAGAATGCAAACAAACAATAAGGAAAAGGAAGTAACACACATCTCTCAATAATAACCTTAAATACTAAGGGTCTAAAAATCCCCAATCAAAAGGCATAGACTGGAAGAAATGGATTAGGAAACGAACCCTCTCCTATGATTTCTACAAAAAAACCCAGCTCGCCCTCAAGAAAGACACCAACACTTGAGTGAAAGGATGGAAAAAATTATCCCAAGCAAAATGGTATTAAGAAACAAGCTGGAGTGGCTATTTTAATAACAAGACAAATAGATTCTCAAAGTAAAATTAATCAGAATAGACAAACAGGGCCATTACAATTCCTGTCAAAGGAAACAATGACCAGTGAAGACTTCACAAATCCTAAATGTCCCATGCACCAAATTGGGTGCACCATAAATTTATAAACACAACTCTGCAGGACCTCAAGGACACAGAGTATCCTAACATAATAGGGGAGATTTCAACACCCCACTGAGCCCCGGAGATCAACAGGACAAAAAAAACAGAGAGAGACACCAGCAGAATAAACAATACCAATAAAAACAAAATGGACTTCACAGAACAACTACAAATATACTCCACACCCAAATATCCAGAGATAATAACTTTCTACTGAGAACTCACAGAACATTCTCCAAGAATTTACCACATACTGGGGCACAAAAGAACCCGCAAACAAATACAAAAGGATTAGAAATTAAATTCCCAATTGCAGTCTATCAGACCACCAGTGCATAAAACTCATATCAACACCAGAATAAGTTCCAGCTAGCTACACAAAACACATGCGAGACTAACAACACAATCCTGAATAACAGTGGCGTCAGGGAATAAATAAAGAGTGGAATAAAAGTATTTCATGGAAACTGAAAATGAAAAAAGACATACAACACAATAAAACCTATGTGGATACTTTTTTTTTTTTTATTATTTAAAAATTTCTAGTTTATTATTTATTTTTGTATGTGTGATGAATGTACTGTCGGCATGCAGGTCCTGTGCACCCGGTGTCATGCAATGCCGCAGAGGTCAGAAGAGGGTCTCGATGATTTGCCCCTGGAACGGGAGTCTCCTGGGAAATGGAGTTACAGGGCGTTTCTTTAGCCGCCAGGTGGTGCTGGCTGGGGATCGAACCCGGGTCCTCTGCAAGGCAGCGTCGGTGGTCTAACCGCTAGGCTATCTTCTCCAGACCCGCCCTGTGATACTTTTAAAAGCAGTCTGAGAGGCGAATTTTAGCCCTAGTGGCCGACACTAAAAAAAAAAAAAAAAAAAAAAAAAAAAAAAAAAAAAAAAAAACACAAAAAAAAAAAAAAAAAAAAAAAAAAAAAAAAGAACGATCTAACCACTGCAGCTAAAAAAAAAAACACTCGAAAAAAAGAAAACAACAACAAACATGCAACCCCTAACCCAACACCAGGGATTGACACTAATAACAATTAACAAATCAGAGCAGAAATCAAGAATATAGCAAAACAAAAAATACACAATACAATCAATGAATCCAAAAGGCTGGTTCTTTGAAAAAAAAAAAAGAATAAACAAAATAAGGAAAGACCTCTAACTAGTTAACCAAATAAAAAAGAGAGAGAGAGACGAGAGGCAACTCCAAATCAATAGCATTCGTGATGAAAGGGGAACATCACCACAGACAGATAAGGAAAAGATCCAGATAATCATACGAGAATACGCCAGACAATCTATATCCACTAAATTTGAAAACCTAAGAAAACTGGATGAATATCTGAAATCCCCCTTCTGGGAAACAATAAAGCTTAACCAAGAAGAGACGACAGTTTTTTTTAACAGACCCATAATATGATGAGGATTGAAAAGATGTAATAAAAACTTTCCCAACTAAAAAAATGCCCCTGGTCCAGATGGTTTCACGGCAGAATCTATAAAACATTAAGAGGTCTTACAACCATGACTACTCAAAACTGTTTAGCAAAGGATACAAACAGAGGAATTTCTCCCAAACTCCTTCTAGAAGCCAGCATCACCCTAATAATACCCAAACACAGGCATAAGATGCAAGCAAAAAAATGAAAAGTTTAAGACCCATCTCACTAATGAACATAGATGCAAAAATTCTCAAACAAATAATACTAGCAAATCGCCATACAGACACAAATCAAAAAAATCATCCATCATGATCAAGTTGGGTTCATACCAGAGATTCAGGATGGTTCAACCATACGTAAAATCAATAAATATCATAAAACACATAAATGGACTGAAAGACAAAAACCACAGGATCATCTCAATTGAGTGCAGAAAAAGCCTTTTGACAAGACCCCAGCATCCCTTCATGTTTTAAGTTTCTAGAGAAAAATAGGACTTTGAAAAGGAACATTCCTTAACATGATCAAAGCCACATACAACAAAAAACCCACTGCCAGCATCATACTAAATGGAGGAAAAATTGAACCATTTCCCTTAAAGGCCAGAACCCAGCAAGGCAGCCCCCATCCCAACTCCTCTTTTCCCAAACATAGTGCTCAAAAATTCTTGCTAGGGCAATAAGACAAGAGAAGAATTAGGGACTAATCAGAAAAGAAGTTAAGCTATCCCTATTGCAGATATGATTAGTTTACCTAAGGGATGCAAAAAACTCCAAGAAACTCCTAGAAATGATGAAGGGTTTTTTCAGTAATGTGGTGGGATAAAAAATTAAACTAGAAAATCAGTAGCCTTCTTCGTTTACACCAATAAACAAGTGGAGAAGGAAATGAGGAGGACCTCCCCATCATGATAGCTCAAAAATTAAGGAACAAATGTAAACCAAGAGAAATCAAAAGACCTCTACAACAAAAAATTTAACTCCTGAAGAAGAAGATTAAATGAAAAATGGACATTGAAAGATGGAAAGACCTCCGTGCTCATGGAATGGCGAAAAATTAATTAGTAAATTAGTTTTTTAATTAATTAATATAAAATTAATTAAAAAATGGACCATTTTACCTAAATTCATATACAGATTCAACGCAATCCCCAATCAAAATTCCCTATGAGCTGCTTCACAGACTTGGAAAAAAAATCCTTTATTCATATGGAAAAACAAAAAAAAACCAAATAGCTAAAGCAAACCCTGAGTAAAAATGCAATTACAGGGGAGATTGGACCTACCAGACTTAAAACTATATTACAGGGCCATAGTCATAAAGACAGCCTGGTACTGGCACAAAAACAGACCTTTTGAGCAATGGAACAGAACTGAAGATCCAAACTTGAGTTCACACAATTTCAGCCACCTCATATTTGACAAAGGGGCAAAAAACCCTCAGTGGAGGGATAGCATCTTCAGTAAATGATGCTGGCAAAATTGGATCATCATCTGTAGAAGAACAAAATTAAACCCCTACCTCTCACCCTGTACAAAAATCAATTCCAAGTGGATCAAAGATCTCAATGTGAAGCCTGAAACCCTGAAGGTGAGAGAAGAAAAAGTTGGCAACAACCTACAAGACATAGGTGTAGGAAAAGACTTTCTAAATCAGACAGAAGCTGCACAGGAAGTAAGGTCACCTGTCAACAAATGGTACCTCATACAACTCAAAAGCTTCTGTATGGTGAAAAAAACAATCAAGGAGGTGAAGAGAAAGTCCACAGAGTGGGAGGAAATCTTTACCAGTGATACATTTGACAGAGCATTAACATCAAGAATATATAAACTACTCAAAAAACAAAGAAGTATATAAATGACTGGGGCTGGAGAGATAGCCTAGTAGTTAAGAGCACTGACTGCTCTTGCAGAGGACCCGGGTTTGATCCACAGCACTCACATGGTGGCTAAGAACCATCTGTAACTCCGATTCCAGGAGAACTCCAGTTCCAGGGGAATTCGAGATCCTCTTCTGACCTCTGAGGCATTTCACAACATGGTTGCACAAACCTACATGCAGACAGTACATTCATACACATACAAAAGTAAATAAAATAAAATAAAATAAATTTAAGAATACAAATGACCTATTCAAAAGATGGAGTAAAGAGCTGAACAGAGTCTTCACCAGTGAGGAATTAAAGATGGCTGAGAAACATCTTAAAAAGTGTTCAACATCATTAATAATTAAGGAAATGCAAATTAAAACCACTCTCAGATACGACTAGCTAAGATCAAGAAAATAAAAGACAACAGACGCTGGAGAGGTTGTGGGGAAAGGGGAACACTCATCCCCTGCTTGTAAGAATGTAAACTTGTACAACCACTATGGAAAGCGTTTTGGGGAACCCTTAAAAGACTCGGAATGAGCTTACCACCTGACCCAGTCAAACCACTCCTGGGTATATACCCCAAAGACTCATCCTACCACAAATATACACACACATCCATGTTTATTGCACCTCTTTTCACAATAGTGAAGAGTTGAATGAATCCAAATGCCCCTCAACAGACGAGTGGATGACAAAAATATGGTACATCTACACAATGGAGTACTATTCAGTGTTAAAGAAAGATGGCATTATGAACTTTGCAGGTAAATGGATGAAGCTCGAAGCCATTATGCTGAGTGTAGTAACACAGTCCCAGAAAGACAAATGGAGGATGGTTTCCCTCATTTGTGGATGCTAACACCAAATCCCCCAGAGGAAAGGCAAGCTGAATGACATTATTGTTATATTTCTGTTTATCTGACAGCAACTATATTCTTATAATGTGACTCTCTCAATGGGGTCTAAAATCCACCCACCAATTATTTTCAGACTCTGTAATTACTGTATATGGATGAAGAGTATGTATACATATTTTAGATTAATATAAAATTAGTGGAGGAAAATATGAATTCCTAAACATTAAAAAATGACTGAGAGAAAGATTCAAGACAGTTATGGCAGAATGCATGATCTAGGGTGGGATGGGGTGGGGGGCAAGGGGAAGGGAAAGGGGAATATGCCTGAAATGAATTGAAAAATGATGTATGAAATACACAAAACATCAATAAAAATCACTTCAAAAATCATTTTTTTTCTTTTTTTGTGTGTGTATTTGATACAGAAGGTCTCAATCAATCTTAATCACCTTTGTAATCCCCTTCCACATTGGCACCCTCCTACACAAAATTTATATTAACCATATAAAATATCTTTCTTGTTAATTTTTTACTATATAGTAACCTAATTTATTCTTTTTGAAAATATTTTATTTATTATTTCTATTTTCTGTGTATGAGTATATTGCCTGCATTTATGTAAGCTACTCTGTGTTGTTCAATGACTGCAGAGGCCAGAAGAGGGCATCAGATCCCCTGGACCTGGACTTACAGATGGTTGTTAGCCTCCATGTGTGTGCTGGGAACTGAACCCTGGTATTCTGCAAGAAGAGTCAGTGCTCTTAACTAGTGAGCAATCTCTCCAGTCCCAAGTAATCTATTCTTAATAAAACATTTCTAAAATCAGAATATTACTATTGATATTTTGGAGTCTCGGAAAATCATTCTTTGACCTCAGTCTTTTTAAATTATTATTATTTTAAGGCATGAATTCACTGTGGAAACCTGGCTAGCTTAGAATTCAGAGATCTAACTGCCTCTGCCTTCTATGCAGGGAGTAAATGTGTGCCCTACCACATCGAGCCTTTTACTCTTTACTCCAGATATTGGAGTTTTCTTTGGTGTTATTCTTTATAAAGGAAATCTTGAATTTTTTTTCTTACCCAAAGTAATTCAAGAATATTGTAACTTTATACTTTATGGTGTCATACTAAAAATATTATTTTCCTATAAATATTTTATATGTTTCATTGACATGTAGTGCTAAAAAGGGTAAGTCAGGAACACTAACAACTAAATGCACATGAGTTTGGATGTTTGGTTTGGTTGGTTTTGTTTTGTTGTTCATGTTTTGTTGTGTTTTTCTTTTTGAAACATTCTTGGTAAAAAAAAAACTTCATTTTCAGATTAAAGGGTTAATTTAGAGTTATACTTTTTGTGTCAAGATTGAGGACTTTGGATAAAATACCTATGAGCTACATTGTTTTCTCCAAGCAAGAGAAACAGTAGTGCACAAGTTAAGAGGAACTAATTAGGGAAGGTAACTTCAAGCTATGGACATGAAGATAAACTCTCAAAGTATACCACATAAAAATGAGTTAAGTTAAGTAAAATTGATCAATAAAATCAAACATAGATTTTGAAAAACCAATCTTCTTGAAGAATCCACCACTTTCCAGTAGAGGGCTCCACAAGACTGAAGGATGTTTTGCTCCACAGCTTGGAGGAGGATCTTCAACTGAAGCCATCTTATGATTATATAGCACACAGTAAATAGTACTGGAACTCTGCCATAGCATTTCCCACAATCCTATACAGTAAGTGAGAGTAATATATATATATATTCAAAACACACACACACACACACACACACACACACACACACACACACACACACACTCACCAAGCCAACACTGACTACAGGGAGATTTAACATTCTGAGTCTATGCAAACTAGCTGGCTTCCCCAGACCCCTGTCTGGTGATACAAAGCAATTCACTGTCTGAGCTGCGGGACATATGCGGACAATAGAAGCTGTTTCCTTGACAACCACTATGTGAAAGCTCTTGGAACATCTCCTCCCCAGGAGTTAATTTGTTTCAGATGGGGAAAGGTGATTACTTATGGGAAAGAAAAGGAGAGACAGAAGGAGAGAAGCTCCTAAGATTTTCTCCTATCATCACTGCAAATCTTTTTTCTCAAAATGTAGGGTAGATGGAAGCCATAAGGATAAATATTAATGACATTTTCTCCATCAAGATTATAACTTTGCAACAGTTCCTACCTTATGTAAAAGAGGCAGAGTATGAGGGAAGGGGAATCTCTCGGTAGAATCAAACGAGTGCAAAGTAGGTTGCCTATTTTTCCCAATTCACTGGAAAATTTTCCAATGCTCTGTTTTTCTTAATGCTGATCATTATAAAGTGCAGATGTTTACCATGCGGATAGGATTGCATATAAAAGATAATGGGCTGTCATATAATAAAGACTGAATTTCTGATCCATTGATTGGAAGTTTCTTTCCAGTTAGAATCTTGCAAATCTTCTCTCTTGCTTTCCTTATTTCTTTGTTCTTTTCAGCATGGATTAACATGTGACGGAAATTTCTTCAGTTCTGAAAACATGGTAATAGGTGTTCTCCTAGTTGACTGGTTAAATCTTGGCATTGCAGACCATGGTTAAGTTAAGGTTTGGAACTGTCTAGATATGGAAGAATCCTGGGTCTATACTTTCTCTCAATTATCTGGTGAACAGTTAACTAAGCAAAAGATTTAGAGGTTCAGGTTAAAAGAAAACACTAAATCATTTTAGTCTAACGGTGTCTCAAGAACAGTAATTAGGAACTCTTCAGCATAATATGTTCAAATGTAGGAAAGTATAAATGAAATTAAAATTAAGGCCAGGGCCAAGCATAAAGCTCATTGGTCAGATGCTTGTCTAGCTAACATGCAGTAGGCCTTGTGTTCTAGTCCTACTGGGGCAGAAATGTAAATAAAAAATAAAATCGAGGGGCTGGAGAGATGGCTTAGCGGCTAAGAGCACCAACTGCTCTTGCAGAGGACCCGGGTTCAATCCCCAGCACCCACATGGTGGCTGAGAGCCGTCTTTAACTCCAGTTCCAGGAGAATCCGACGCTCTCTTCTGACCTCCATGGTATTGCACGACATGTGTGCACAGGCCTGCATGCAGACAGTACATTCATATATATAAAGAATAAATAAAATTAAAAAAATAAAAAAATAAAAAAATAAAATAAAATCGAAATTTCTCCACAATAATTTCATGCTGAAAGTGTACCTACCTTTACTTGAAAAGATGACATGAATATTATCTGATATCTTTTCTTATAGTTTTTAGGACTATAAATTCTTTTTTTCCTATAATTTTACAAATTTTTAAAAGAAGAATAAATAATTTGACAAAGCTGGGTTTTTTGCTATTCAACTGCATTCTCATGTAAGATTTTAAAAGAATTTCTAACTGAGAAAATATTTATTCTTAGTAGTTTGTTCAACATTCAGAAATCCTTAACCTCATGTCCTAAATTCTTGCAAGATATCTAAACAGGTATACAGTGAATAGTATATGAATAAATAATTACAAACAACAAATCTCATGTTTTGTTATTTAAATACTTGCAGTCAACAACTCATGCTAGCACATACATGCATATACTTTGGCACTTGGAAGGTGAAGGCAGGAGAATCAGGTGTTCAAGGTCTCCCTCAGCTGCACAGCTGCACAGTAAATTCAAGGCCAACACAAGACCTTGTCTCAAAGAAACCTAAACAAAAACTAATACAAATATTGTTAGCTATTATTAAGGCAGAATTGCATTTTGCTTATGATAATTATGGAATTTAAATACCATCAGGTTTTCTCGAAAGCTATTGGAGCCCCATAAATATGCAGATACATTAACCTATACAAGACAAAGATAAATGTTCAGATAGCAAGGCTCCATTTGATCCCCTTCCCCAAGTATGCAGTCTAGGTTTATGGACATGAATTTATGCATCACCAAACCACCAATAATGTGTGGTTTTACTTAATTAAATGGAATGCCTATACTATCTAACATCATATTCCTTTCTTCCAAAATCAAATTTAAATTTTCTGTGTAGAAGGAAATACAAACACTTGAACATGGACCATGGATAAAACTCAAAATTCTAAGCCTTTGATTTTCTGACAAAACTTTATTAGCCTAAATAGGCATTTTCTTTTCTGATAGAGCCATTAAAAAAAGATATATCGATGCATTTTGGTTAGAAAAAAGTATTATTAAAAAATAAATTAAAATTTAAAAAGCCGGGTGTGATGGTGGTGTGCCTTTATTCCCAGTACTTGGGAGACAGAGGCAGATGGATCTCTGTGAGTTCAAGTCCAGCTTGGTCTACATAGTGAGTTTCAGGATAGCTGGGGCTACAGGGAGACCTTGTCTCAAAAAGACAAAAAAAAAAAAAAAAAGTATACTGTGCCACATAATGAAATAAACGTGGAAATCATCAAAAGAAGAAACATTCTTCCAAAATATTGCTGGAAAATGTTTATCTTCTTCCTAATGTGCTTATATTGTGCTTTCCCGAAAACAAAACTTTGCTATGGGGTTTGTAAATGTGTGTGTATGATGTAGAGATAACTGATAGTGATAATACCTAGACTTTAAGAAAAATTAAAGGAGACGATGTTTCGTATACACATTTATCAGGCAACAATTTACTACACATAGCTAAACAAATGTTTACTCATATATACCAACACATATCATACACACACAATAATTTTATTTAAAATATAAAAAGTAACTATAATCTAACATGAAAATTTCACCTCGAAATGTAAAGATTGTGTGACAGCTTTTTGAAGTTTCTTTTTGGATAGCTGAGAAGTAAGCTTGATTATAGATTTTAGCTAAACACTACAAAATTTGGTGTGTTCATATTAACTACATTCTCCTATGATTTCCTCTTATGTGTTTCTGAATTTTAAATACTAAATGTACATTTTCAGCAAATGTCTTTCTAGGCTAACTTTATTCATTTCACACACTTTAACTGTTACCCACATTAAAATTCCACACTAAAATGTTCACCAGTAGCTTTGATTTGTCACAATATGGTGTTCCTATCTTTCCATAAAAAGGTTAAAAAAAATTAGATGTCCCTTCTCCATCCTGAACAATGCTTCTTCCTGTAACTATTTCCCAGCAACCCAAAGTGGAACATTAAAAAGGACAATTATGTTTTCCACAAAACTCCCTAAGAGAAGCTCTCATCATTCTATTCGGCCTCCAGCTCTTTCACAACTCCTTTTTCATCCTTATTTATTACTTTTCTCCTTACTGAAACCAACCTTCTAACCATGCTTTCTGCAGGTGTCAGCTTGTCAACTCATCTCTCTCTCTCTCTCTCTTTCTCTCTCTCCTCTTTAAATGCTCTTTTTGCTCAGTTCATGTACTTAACTAAAATAAGTGCCCCAGCTTGATCTTCTATTTTCAGACTCCAAGGTACTACTTTAAATTTTGACCTATACAGAAATTATTATGCAAATTATACCTGAGAAACCTCAAATATTTGTTTCCTTTGAAAAAGTCTGTACTGTTTTTTAACTTCACATAGTTCTGATAATCGTCCATACACAAGGGATATACTTTAATATTTTCTTTTAATTAATTTCATTTGTCTGGTTGTCTTTTCACTTATCACTCACTTTGTATCAGTGTGTTTCCACAAATTTGGGCAGTCTAAGACAATTGGCATTATCTCCAAATTTTTAGACATATCTTGATTGGATACCTCTGTCTCAGGTACTGAATGTCAATTTGCCGCAGTAAAGGTGTGGTCAGCATGGGAGATATTTATCTCAAAGCTGGACTTCAGGAGAGAATGCACTGGCAGGTCACACATGTGGCTATCAGTAGGTTTTCATCTTCTGTGAACCCTTGGACTGAACACCAGAAGTCTACACACTGTTGGCTAATGGCCACATTCAATTCCTTGTAGCACAGGGAAGCTCAAAACTTCACAGTTTGTTTCAGGGAAGAAGGCAAATTAGCCATTGAGAGAAACAAAGCAAGAGCTGGGCCTATTGGCACAGTCATGTAATCCTAGCTACTTGATGAGCTGAAGCAAGATTACAAGTTATAGGCTAGACTGGGCAATTTAGTGGGATCCCATTTCAAAACAGAAGATTAAAAAAAAGATGGCAAATATATCAGTGGTATGATGCTTGCCTAGTATGTGCAAAACTGTAGATTTGGTCTCCAGCAATCCCCCCTCCCTCCAAAAAAAGGAATATACGCAGCAACATCCTAATACTCTTACAGTACTTTACTCCCTAGTTATGAATCCCTCATTGGCAGAAACAGCCCAGGGATATGAACGTGGAAACTGGAATCACAGGAAGCTATGTTGGATGCTGTCTTCTAAACATAGTCATTTCACTGTATTGCATTGTGGTCTGATAGAATGCATGGAATTAATTTACTTTTTTGTATTTGCTGAGGTTAGTTTTGTGCCCTAGTATGTGGCCGATTTTGGAGAAAGTTCCATGGGGTGCTGAATAGAAAGAATATTCTTTGGTGCTTGGATAGAATATTCAGTAGATGTCTGTTAGGTCCATTTGATGTATCCTATTAGTCAATTCTGATGTCTCTCTGTTTATTCTTTGGTTGGACTCTCTAATGGACACAATGGAGTATTAAAGCCCCCTACTACAAGTGTGTTGTGACTAATCTGTGTCTCAAAGCCCTGTAATATCCTGTTTATGAAGAATCAATATAGTAAAANAACTTTCTGTGTGTATTCCACAAAATGTAACATAATATATTATTTATATTCTTCCTCCTTCCCAATTTTTTCAACATATATTTTATTGAATTTTGGTGATACATCCCCTCCCCTATCTATAGTCCCCCATAGTCTACCCACCATATTCCATAAATTCTGTCATTCATATATATATATATATATATATATATATATATATATATATATATTCAATACAATCCCAAACAAAATCCCCATGACATTCTTCGGAGAATTAGGAAAAAAAATTCTAAAATTCATATAGAAGCACAAATGACCTTGGATAACCAGAGCAGCCCTGAGCACAAAGAGCAATGCAGGGAGGATTACTATACCAGATGTGGTGGTTTGAATGAGTGTCGCCCACAGGCTTTAAGTATTCAGACATTTTGTCTCCAGTTAGTGGCACTGTTTTTGGAGGTCTTAGAAGGTGTGGCCGTGCTAGAGGAAGTATGTCACTGGGGTCAGGCTTGCAATTTCAGCCACGGGATATTGGACAAAGGGGCCAAGAACATTCACTGGAGGAAAGGCAGCATCTTCAGTAAATGGTGGTGGAAAAACTGAATTACCATCTGTAGAAGAATGGAACTAAACCTTTATCTTTCACCTTGCAAAAAAGGTCAACTTTAAATGAATCAAAGACCTCAATATGAAACCTGAAACTCTGAAAATGTTAGAAGAAAACATTGGCAATAACCTACAAGATATAGGTGTAGGAAAATACTTTCTACATCAGACAGTAGTTGAACACAAAATAAGGTCAATGATCAACAAGAAGGACGTCATTAAACAAAAAAGCTTCTATATAGTAAATGAAATAAAGAAGTGAAGAGAAAAACCACAGAGTGGGAGGAACCCTTCACCAGTGAAACATCTGAGCTAGGTTTCATATCCAGAGAATATAAAGTACTCAAAAAAGGAGCAAGAAAGCAAATGACCAAATTAAAAGATGGGCTAAAGATCTGAACAGAAAGTTCTCAAAAGAAGAAATAAAGATGGCTCAGAAACATCTTTAAAAGTGTTCAACATTGGAGATCTCCCAAATCTCCTGAAGCACAGATAGGTAGGTAGAAGCTGGGTGCTTCAGCAAGGTGGATTGTTGTTTGACTTAATCTAGTAAATCTAGTTGTCTTTGGCTTAATTGGCTTTTGTGGCTGTGGGGGCGGAGTTATCCTCTCAGCTGGTATAAAAGGTGGTATTGTGTGAGTCTTGAGATCTGAGATCTCCCAAGACTTCCTGAAGTGCAGGTACCAGGGTACAGGCTAAAGAGAACCCCCGCCCCCGCCAACTGGGATTATGAAGGTATCTGAAGGAGGCAAGCAAAGCAAGCCTCCAACACAGTGAAGAAGCATTTGGGACTCACATTGGAATACAGGCAAGGAGAAGCCCATATGCCAGGAACACGAAGAAGAGACAATATGGGAAAGGTGCTGGATAATCCCACACCAAGCTCTATCAACCCTGTGGAAGATTCCTACAGTGGGATCCCCCTGGGGATAGCACAGGACATAGATATCAGAAAGACAATCATGAACATGCTTAAAGAAATGCGAGGTTATAAAGAGCAAATCAAAGAATTAAGAAAAGAGAATGGAGAACTCAAGAAGGAAGTGGAAATACTCAAAAGATCCCCTGCTTAAAAAGATAAGGAAACCAACCAATGAAGTGAAGAGTTACAGGAAGGGATTGAGAAGCTCCAAAAGGAAGTGGAAATACTAAAGAAATCAGAAGAGGAAATGAAAAAGGAAATCAAACACTCATCCAATCAAGAGGAAAGGAATGGAAAAAGCCTGAGAAGCAGAATGGAGGAAGCAGAACAAAGAATATCAGACCTGGAAGA
>VZQC01005118.1:537878-654422 GCA_009823505.1 Rhizomys pruinosus
TAACATACATGTATATAGATATGCATACATTTATATAGAGAGTCATGGTAATTATAAATTTTAGTCATATATCTGATGTACATAATTAACAAGCACAACTTACTGATTATTATGAAAAACTCTTGTAAAAGAAATGTGAGTCTCACAAAACCTTTAAATTTGTGTCTGTGTGTTTGCGACAGGAACTCCCTGTCAGTCCCAGCCATTCTGGAACTCAATCGTCTAGACACAGGCATGCCTTGAGACTTTGCAATCTGCGAGCGGTGGGATTAGAGGGTGTGCTATTACCTATGGCCTGTTTGTTTTGGGTATTTTTCATGAAACTTGGTTTCTATAGCCAGTCTGATTTTGCATTTCAAACACGTTTTCAAATCTGAACTCAAATCTACTAAATATCTCGCTTTAGTTTTTGTTTATCTTTTTGAGGCTGGAGCCCAGGTCTTCATCTATGTGGCAAGTGTTCTGTCCCCAGAGATACCCCCAGCCCACAGCTTTTTGAGAAAGGAAATTTCTGTGTAACTCGGGCAGCCTAGAACTCTTGATCCCCCAGTGTAGCCTCCTGAGAGCTGCAAGCTATGGGTGTATGCCACGTTGCTTAATTATCCCACAAAAATATATTAGGTTTTATCTAAGTAATTAATAGCCATATACTGTATAAAATAATTCTCAGTCTTGTGCAAATTATATTTACTTAAGGAAGCTTTTTCAAGCTTTTGCACACCTGTATGTTTTCATAGAGAACTGAATGCAAAGGGAATTGCCACTGTAAAATCATCCATCTGTGTGGATATTTCGCTGTCCTGCAGTAATTCCTCGCATTAACATTCAGTGGACAATAAAAACCCTTTTTCTTTACATTTCCATCAATGGTGAGTATCAAAAAAAAAACAAACACTGCTTTATCCTGAGATTGATACTAATTACAGTTATTTACAGTTAAAAGAAAGTGAAAATCATTGGTGCTTGATCTCAACACTGTTTTCTTCCATGTCTAAATGTTTGCTTTTTTTTTTTTTTTTTTTAGAAAGAAGGGGTCAGTCATGGTGGTGCATGCCTTTAATCCTAGCACTGGAGAGGCAGAGGCAGGCATATCTCTGTGAGTTCAAGGCCTGCCTGGTCTACACAGTGAGCTCCAGGCCAGCTGGGACTAAAGGAATACTTTGTCTCAAAAAGACCAAAAAAAAAAAAAAGAAATCACTTTTTGCACCCTTGGCATGCTTCTGGTTTATTCTGCCTTTGAGAGAAGTTCTCTGTGTATAACCCAGGCTAGCCTGCTTCAGCCTCCTGAGTGGTGGGATTACAGGAATGTGCCACCACAATTGTGTCTTTACTGTGACTCCTCTACGCTTTCCCTCTAAGGCCAGAAGTTCTTTGCTACAACACAAAATCTCACAAAAGTCCTCAATCCTATGCATTAGGGCACCACTGCCTTCCACTCTTCACTTTCTCTTACCATCTCTCCCAACATAAAATCTTTTCCTAACTATCTGATATCCAGATTGCCAGAGAGCTGAGGGGACAGCTCAGGCCAGAAAGAACTTTGTGGGCTAGACTTACTTTTGATTCTTAGCACCTATGTGTCCCAAACCAGACGGATGGTATGTTTGTAATCTCAGAACTGGTGAGTGAAAGGCTTTTTCCCAATGCAAAACAGGCCAGGTCAAACCAGATTCACAAAGTATAAAAGGAGGTTTATTAGGACAAGCTCCCAGGCAGGCCCACTGGTCTCAGAGAGGGAGGCCAGGGAAGTCGTGAACTCAGGCTGGGGATGAGGGCTTTTATAAGTTCTGGGGAGAGGAAGATGAGGTAATAATGGTGAGACAAAGCATGCACTTGTAAGGGCAAATCTGGTTCAGTGGGAGGGAACAAAGTGGGTCTTTAGTGTTCGTCATGAAGCTGGAATATAACCATATATGGTCTTAGGCTGTGCTCTCATCAGGAAGGGAAGTTGCATCAGCTGCCTGAGATGAGGTAGGCTTTTGACAGGAAGAGAAGGGTGGTAGGCGCCGTCTTTAGATCTCCAAGCCCAGGCCCTGCCTAACAGTGAGGTAGAGACAGACAGCTTCCTGGGGTTCACTGGGCAGCCAGCCTAGCCTATTGGGGAGCTTCAGGTCACTGAGACACTAGGTCTCAAAAAATAACCAGTACTCCTAAGAAACAACACCCAAAGTTGTCTTCTGCCTCCAAACACACACTATGATGGCTAGTTTTCATTGTCAAGTGTAATCACCTGGGAACAAAGCCTCAGTGAGGATTTGTCTAGATCAGTTTGACCTGTGGACATGTCTGTAGGCGATGGTCTTGCTTGCCTTAATTGATACAAGACCTACCCTGAAATTGCACCATCTCTGGGGTTCAGGCCCTGACTATTAATATTAAAGAAAGCCAGTTGAGCACTCAACTAGTGCATTCATGCATCTCTGTTCTTAAGTGTGGATGTGATATGACAAGCTGCTTCAAGTTCATGCTACCTTGACCCAACATGGGCTGTAACCTGGAATTGTAAGCTTTAAAATAAACCCGTTCTCCCTTCAGTTGTTTTTAGTCAGAGTATTCTATCATAATGACAGAAACAATATCATGACACACGGGCACAAACATCCACACACCCTACTCTCCCATGCACACCATGCTACATGTACCTGTACAAACTTGAAGGTATACACATGCATGCACAATTACCAGAAATGTTCCCATGTATATGTAAATTTTAATTCTCTGAGTAGATTTCACCACCATATACTGCCAAAATAGGCACAAGGAAACTAAACACCCAGCAGAAATCTAATAAAGTTTTGTCGCCAACTCATCAGGTGTGAATAAAAAGTAGAAAGAGCAAAGGAATCCTTTGTTTATTTGAGGACTAATAGGCTGCAAATTGAAGTTAAATAAAAAGCTGTTGTCTTTATCTCTTCTCTGGTATATATATATTATGGCATTAAGACATAATCTCATTTTGTTCAACAGCAACTAAAATTATTGGTTTCTAAATATACATTATGTTGGCATAATTTTAAAGTTGTTGATACAAGGGAAATGACAATAATAATTTAAAATGTTTTCTTTATATTTTTTATTTCTTTTTACTTAGAAAATATTAAACTTTGAACATCTTTATTGAGGTCTATTTTGCTTTAAACAGTCTCCTAATTTAGCATAGAATTTGATGATTTAGTGAAATGAACATAGTCCTGTAACTATTACTTTCCTTGTCAAACTTTCATCACTTAACTAAATACCTAACACTGACAACTCCACTGGAGGAGTTATTTAGGCTCACAGCTTCAGAATTTTAGTCCTTGGCTTTGTTGATTCTGTCTTGGGTGAGTTAGAACATCATAGAAGCAACAATAGATGGCAAATCCTGCTCATTTCATGTCAGACATAAAGCAGAGAGAGCTGAAGATCAGAACCAGAAAGCTTCAGATTCAAACCCTCAATGACCTAATTCTTCTATCCTAGCAAAGCCCCACTTCCTCCTTTCCTCCATCTTCCCAAACAGCACATTGACAAGTGATTAAGTATTTCACAGGAGCCTGTGGGAGGCATTTCATATTCAAATCATGAGTACTACTATGCCCAAAAGTCAAACCATTTCCATTTCCGCAGATGGTTTCTGCATGCCTATTTATTGACAACTCTGCCCACCATGGGTCTCAAGTATCTTGACCTTATATTATTTTTTCTTTGTTCCTAGTAATATTATTTAAACAGTTTTATTTTTCATTACTCAACTCACTGTAGAATTTTTCAGGTTGAATTTTTAACTTCCATTAACCAAAAAAGGTAGTGGGAGAATCATTCTATTGACGCATGTGATTGCATACAAATTATATGACATATGCAACTCCAAAATGTATGAGTAGCTAAACTTAAATTATGAAAGTAAGACAGAAGATTGGCCGAGAAAGAGATTGGTTCTTCATAACTTCTATTAAACCATATATAATTTCATCCTCAGAAGATATGAGTTATACCAGCGAGAGAAAAAAATTCAAGAAGATAATATTTTGGGCTGGAGAGATAGCCTAGCTGTTAAGAGTGCCAACTGCTCTTGCAGAGGACCAGGGTTCGATCCCCAGCACCCACATGGCAGCTGAGAACCATCTTTAACTCCAGTTTCAGGGGAATCTGACCTCTGCAGCATTACATGACATGAGTGCACAGACCTACATGCAAACAGTACATTCACACACATAAAATTAATTAATTAATTAAAAAAAGAAAATATTTTTATTTATCTTAATTTTATGATAAAATCAATCTTACAGGATTTCTATTCAATATCCTATACTTGTAAAAGACAAGAGTTTGGAGGACAATGTTGGTTAAAAGGCTCATATATAATATGAAATGTTCTTGTAGTAAAATATCATACAATAATTCTAAAATTGTGACCCTCAAACTGTGTATCATAGTATGTAAAAATATTAAGTATGATACTCAACCAGTATAAAGAACATGGATTAAATGCGAGTACCTTTATGTATGTATAATCTATTTATATGAAGTTTATTGTTCTGATAATAATATATCTCTGTCCTTTCTCCTAAGGTTGCCAATCTGCCTTTATAGCTGAAAGAGTGTCAGTACTATTATAGAGATTTACATTGCATTGTTAAAATAACATTCTTTTCCACCTTGGTGTTGTGCATTCTGTGGCTTATAATTATGTAATGTTCCCGTAGTTTTGTCTTTCCTAGAAAATGATATAGTTGTAATTATACACTGTATATAATTTCCAAGGCATTTCATTCACTTAGTCTCATGCACTAAGCATCCCTCCATTCTTCCCAGTGCTTGGTAGCTCATTTTTACTAATAAATAAGCTTCAATTATCTGTATGTGCGACTGTATCAGTCTGCCTATGGGACACAGTAGTTGCTTCCAAATTTGACAATTGTGAGGAAATCTGCTGTAAGTACCTTTGTGCAAGGTATTTTTTTTTATCATTTTAATTTCAGAAACAGTGTATTTATTACCAGAAAATGGGAAATATGTCCAAAACTGAAAATTAAAATACCTGTATTCTGATTTTTTTTAATTAATTTATTTTTTTACCCTTAAAAAATACAATACAATGACACAGTTGTTTGCAGATAGCATTGACGTCACTCATTATGTCATACAATCAGGTAATTGGTGCATTTTGCAAGTATCTATGTCCAAATTTTGAACAACCCAAGGTTCCCATAGACCAGTTGGAGAAGCTTGTATGCACAGACATGTTGCTCAATCAGGAGTCCAGACTATATTCCTGTAGTCTCATGATTCACCTCTATCTCTCCACAGCCCTTACAATCTACCACGCCTCCTCTTCCGCAGTTTGTTCCCTGGGCTTTGGGAAAGGGGCACAAGTGGGTGAGAAGAAAACAGTCTAATTTCTTTGGAGTTGTCATTTTGGACTCCAGTCTGTTCAGGTTGTTTCTTTTCATGGATTGACAGCTTTCCCAGTGATACCCTTTTTAGTCATATTAACAAAGCACAAGCTATTGGATGTGCAGGCATTTAAGCAGTACCACTTATTATGTCAAGCTAAGCTGTGAGCATAGACACAGATGCTTGGATTGCATGCTAATCCACAAACTGTGGTTTCTATATAAAGGGTGACAAGTTCTTACTGTGGCTCACAACATCGGCCAACCACCCGAGGACACAAGCTTGTGGCATCAGCTGTGAGTTATTCCTCCAAGGAGAGAGCTAATAGCCAAATAGATTTGGGATATATATAGACATTTGGCTGCCACTGTTGCACAGTATCTCCAGGCTGTTGAGGTGTAGCTGATATTGACGGAGGAGTCTTGCTTGTCTCAGGGAGACCAATATTTTGCTGTATTGCTTTAGTGGCCTTTGGTAACGCTCTCTAGCCTTTTCAGAGGCCAGTTGTACGCTAGCAAGTGATGTCTCATAACATTTTTCATGCTCACACCAGGTCTTCGACAACAGGGTCTTACTGCCTTTCTCCTTGCATATATCCCACTTATAGGCAAACGACCTTTATAATTTGGGGGGAGCGGGTTTGAATCCCCTAGCCAACATATCCTAGGCAGAATAATTCATTGCTGATGTCAGAGCTTTCCTGTAGTAATATATTTTGCTTAATTACACAACTTATGAACACTTTACTATTGAATTTGGCTCTAGTTAGGGAAATATCCTTTCACAGTTCCTATGCCTATCAATCAGTTAATACGTTATGCCTGTTTTATAGGAAATTACCACTGTAACAGTTGGCTCTAGTTTACAGTTAGGGAGTGGTTTCATTACCATCATGTTTTTCTTTTTCCAAAAAAAAAAGGGGGAGAGGTAGGAAGGTTTCTCAGCACCTGGAAGCAAGGTATTTTTTATAAGCATTTATTTTCACACTATTGTTGGCTCATATGTTAAAGCTATGTTCTAGTTTTCTCTTCGATTGCTGTGTCAAAACATTCTGACCGACACCAACTTGGGGAGGAAGCTCACATCTCCTGGGTCATAGTTCATCACTCAGGGAGCTCAAGGCAGGAACTCAGGGCAGGAACCTGGAGGCAGCTGCTGAGGCACAGGCCATAGAGGAATGCTGCTTACTTGCTTGCTCCTCTGGCCCATGTCCAGCCTGCTTTCTTATACCATACACAACAACCTGCCCAGGGGTGGCACCACCCAAAGTGGGCTGGGCCCTTCCACATTGCTCAACAATCAAGACAATACTCCACAGACATGGCCACAGGCCAGTCTAATGGAGCCAGTTTCCCAATTGAGGCTCCCTCAACCTACTGTGTCAAGTTAACACTAAAGTCATCTAGCACAGGCTATATTTAGTTTTGTATCAAATTCTCAACTATATATTTGGAAGCAGCTGCAGCATTTTGCTTGTTCACCCTATAGCTATTCACCCATGCCAGCATTTAATATTTGCTCCTCTTTGGTCTTTCCTTTCCTGACTTTTGTGGATTTTTATGTGTTTTATTATTTTTCCTGTGTTTCTTTTGTCCAAGCTGCCCTGGAACTCCTCAGGTCCAGGATTACAGGTTCTCCTACCATATTGGGTTTTGCTTCTGTGGGTTCCACTGAGCATTTATGATTTCATTTTCTCTCTTTGCTTAACATGTTTATTACACATGAATTTTTAGATATTTTCATGGTCTTTGTAAAATTTATCATAGACATTTACAATGAATTCAAGTGGGCTTTCAAGTCCCACTATGGTTTACAGAGCTGTTCTCTCACAAAAGTAAAATATTCCCAAGTCCTCTCTTCTGTCCCTTCCATAATTGCTGTCATTTCACTTACACATAAAGATAAATTCAGTTACACACATAAGCATGCATAGCTGATATTATTATTTTGAATGAATTATTACCAATTCATTAATAATAAAAAAAAATCTAGAGCTTTTATTTTATTCTTCTTTACTTCTTCTCAGATGTTCTTTCCTTAAAAGAGATCTGAGTTTTGACTAGATAATTTTCTCTCTTAAGAATTTCTTTTTAATGGCTAGAGAGATGGCACAGGGGATGAGAACTGTGGTTGTTTTTGCAGAAGACCCGGGGTTCTATTCCCAGCACCCACATGATGACTAACCATATGTAGCTCTGTAGGAATGAAAGTTTGCCTGGCTCGAGGTAAGGACCTGTAAGACCTGTCCCGCAAAACTTCTGAGAGTTATCTAATATCTCTGTGGGCATTCAGTTGTCTCTGTAAGTTATCTGTAGCTCTGGAAGGTCTGGAATATTGCAGTGTTTTCTTGCCTCACCTGTCTCTGCCAAGTTCCAGAACTAGATGGCCCCTTCCTTTGAGGTATTAAGCAAAATGTTGCATCTCTAGTTTACTGTTTGCTCAAACAGGAGCTCTGCAGCCACCCCCCCAAGAGCCAAGGTGGCTTGCCCTTCCCTTCCACCTGCCCCCCTTCCTTGCCCAGAGCACAGTGTGTTTATGTACTTTTGGTATATATAAACACACTGCTGGCATGAATAAAGGAGAGAGTTTTATCTCCTGGGCTTTCTCTTAGTCCATGTCTGTCTTTCTTTGTCTTTCTATTCCCTAGGGTAATATTCTCATGGTCCCCTCCCCCCTCCTTGCCAGAGCTAAGCCTAGAGACTGTCTGCCTGCAGGCAGGAGGCAGCCTTGAAGCTTGCAGTCCTGTAGAACTGCCAGCCTGCAGTCCTGTAGAACTGCCAACCCTCTAGAAGGGAAGAATATCCTGTGGATTGTAGCCACTCATGATCAAAGGAACATCAGACGGTAGTAAACTCTCACATAACTCCAGTTCCAGGGTAATCGGATGCCTTCTTCTGATCTCCACGAGCACTGCAGGACATTAGTGCCCTTACCTACATGCAGCCCAGACACACATATGCATAAAATAAAAATTAAAAAAGTATTTCTTTTGAAATATTATACACAAGGGAAGTCTACCAGCAATAAAGTCCCTCGACTTTCATCTACCAGAGAAAGTTTATATTTCCCCTTCATTTGCAGAGAGATGTCAGGCTGGTTGAGTTTATTGCAGTTTTCAACATGTTCATGCTACTTTCCTCTTGCTTGTATGACTTCTGAGAAGTTGGAAATCTGGGGTATGTTTTCCTCTGGCTTGTTCTTCTTGCAGTGTGACTCTGACAAGACTAAGGGTGGTGCTGGAGCTACTTATCTTTTTTGGGGGGCGGTCTTTTTGAGACAGGGTCTCCCTTTAGTCCCAGCTGGCCTGGAGCTTCCTCTGTAGACCAGGCTGGCCTTGAACTCACAGAGATCCTCCTGCCTCTGCCTCCCTAGTGCTGGGACTGAAGGCATGCACCACCATGCCCGGCTGGGCTACTTATCTTACATGGTGTCCTGGATCTGAGGTTTGGTTGCCTATAAAAATTCAAGGACATTCTTAGTCACTGCCTTGATCGTTTTCTTCTCTTCCTTTTGTTCTAATGCTAGTCTTGTTCTCACAGCTGTAATACTCCTTTTGTAGATTTTCCACATCCTGGACATCCTGTTCCACTGGGCTTCTATACACACACACACACCACCACCACCACCATGTTTTTCGTTGTTGCTGCTGCTGCTGTTTTGTTTGTTAGTTAGTTTTTCAGCAGCACATTTTCATACTGAGAGATTCTTGACAGTCCGAGATTGAACACATCAAATGCATTCTTCATTTAAGACATAGTGGTTTTCATCAAACATTTTATAAACCTTTTCTCAAAACAACCCACAATTCAAAAGACAAAAGAAGATGCGGATGCAAATCTCCTATGTAAAATAAGATAGCCAAATCTATTCCTATCCTAAAGAGAAATGTAACCAATTGATTTTTTCCAAATCAAACCTGTAATCCTAGCACTTGGGAGGAGAGGCAAGCCTAAGACCACACTGATTTACGCACCCAGGGTTTTAGACAAGCCATGGGATTTCCAAAAATCAAAAAAAGCAAAACAATGGATTATTTTCCATAGAATTTCCACCTCCTTGCTTTCATATTATCTAGTTTTCCATTTCAAGTTTCCAGTCTGGTAATTCTAATGTTGCTGCTCTAGCTGAGTCTGATTGTGATTTTCTTTTCTTTTCTTTTTTTTTTTTTTGGTCCCTTCAAACTGGTTTTTGTGTTTCATGGCAACTTTTTTGTTGATAGCCAGACATAGTATACTAGGCAAAAGAAACTACAGCAGGCAGGCCTTCAGGAATGAGTTGGCTGGGTGTGGGGAGAGCCCATGTTCTTCAGTGAAAAGACCCCATTCTGGGTTTTAATCCTATAGGATTAAAAGTTTGTGATTTTAGACTGCAGGCTTCACAAATTCGTTTTGGTTTGATGCACCCTCTTACATGAATGTGCTGCTAGAATGGTGTAGAGTTGGGCATTTGCTTCTATCAAGGTGGATTTGACTCTTAGGAAACCACCGGATAGCAGGATCTGGCTAAGCATTTCCACCCAAAGGCAGGCCTTGCTAAGAGCAGACTGTTCTAATGTATTTCAAAATGATTCCTTTTCTCTTTTATTTCCCAGCTTGATGTAAGGTATGTTTTGGCAGTATTTACTGTGAGAACCTAGTGCAGCTCCTGGACATCAGACTCACAAAATTCTGCCGCCATGACCAGGCATTGCCGAAGTTCTTATAGAGATGGATCTAGTTGGAGCCTCCAGCAATCCATCCTTCATGGCCCAGGTCTCCCCAGCCTCAGAGTCACTCCCTTGAAGGTTTTGGCCAGACAGTTTCTCTTCCTTTAAGCTGTGACTCTGTGTCCACCTGGCTGACTCTCTAATGTGAGGGAGCTGTGAGGTTTGCTCTGTGACCTCACTTCTCTGTTGCTTTTTAATTTGGTCAGCATTTTACTAGGTGTTAGGGCAGACTCCTTCCATGGTCCTTATATGAAATCCTGGAAACTAGTAACCCCCACCCCCGGTTATTCCATTTTGCATTTAATTTCACTTTTTTCTGTCTGGACTTCTACAGCAGGCACTGCAAAAAGGAAAAAAAAAAAGCTGTAGTTTTTCTAACATTCTCTGTTCTCATATATTTAGCTCCATAAGAGGTGAGAAAGCTCAACTAGCTATCAAAGGAAAAGACAGAGTTGCAGTAGTGTAAAAAGTATGCAATGAATGTCACAGTGTGATTAAATACAGAGGATGTAAAAAGGAAGATTTTGAAATTGCTGAGCCAAAATCAGTGTTGATGGGGCAAAATGCAAAGGGAGAAAAAATGAACTTGGCACAACTTTCTTTCAAGGATGACAAAAGCTTAAATATCTCATTACGCTTGGGTAGTGATTATTAGTTAGAATTAGAGAGAAGTAGAGAGAAAACAAGCCAGAGGTTCTGAGAAGTCAATCCATTTACTCAAAGTCACAATGGCTACTTAGTTTAAGAGGATCCTAGACTTGCAGATACACCAATATCTTATTTATATTCCATTTGAAATATCTTATCCCCCCAACAGAAATGTAAGGCCAAGGAATTTCCTTTAATAAGCTATCTGTACTCCATAATGGCTGCTATTTTTCAGAAGTATAGATCCTTTTACATAAGTAGTGTTTTTAACTGATACTGTCAGAACTATTGTTTTAAAGCTATATACATGCTGCTTTTAGTTCGCTTTAGACTGTCATTCTGCAAAATTGTTTCCTTTGAATATGAAAGGACATTTGTATTAGGTACTGCTTCATGTCGATGGTATTGGGCATGATATGCATATATATTTATACACAAGAAAGTAAGAAATATCATTGGATTTCAAAATCATCATGGCATCAAATGAAATAAATATAAATGATGGGGAAAACATGTTCTAAAACTACAGGAGCAGCTGAAATGCTAGCACTCTGTAGGCTTGCTTTTGTACTACAATGATGAAATTGCATGGGTCCATGCTGTAATAAATTAAATAATATGCCAACTAAGTACTATTGAATCACATTTAAATATTCTACACTGATTGCTACAGTGGAGCTCAGAGTACACGCCAGGGAAATCTAGTTGCTTTGAACTTAGTTATACAGTCTTTAAGTTAATTATGCTCTATTAATGCATTTGCTTTTGAACCAAATTTCACTCTAGACAAAAGAAGATGCTAATGCAAATCTCCTATGTAAAATAAGATTACCAAAATCTGTTCCTACCATAATGAGAAATGTAACCATTTTACAAGCCAGAAATGTGAATTAATAAAGGGGGTATTTGGAGTAAAAGCATCACATCTTATTCAGAGAAGTAGATTATATAACAGCGTTTGGCACTCATGTGTCTTTGTGCTATTCATTTAGGTTTGCCAGACTTGGTTTCCCAATGAGATAAATGAGAGTGTCATCTCTATGAGTTCTAGGATATCTGGTCTCATATTAACTACAGTGTGGAAACAGCTTGCCATGGGCTAAACAGTTTAGCAGCCTTTTGCTTTTTTCATCACCATCATCTGTAAAGGAAGTGTTGTCTTTTGCAGATGAAAAGGCAGAGGTTTGGAAAGGTTAAGAACTGTATTCACAGCTTGACAGCAGGTTGGTGGTAGGATCGTAATTCCAGCCACCTCTCAGTCTTGAAAGTAGCCATCACCCTAATGACTGCCAGTTGACATCATCAAGCTTTGGAAGATGCAATAGCCACAGGTTCACACCACCCAGGCTACTTAGTATGTCTAGTCGCAACTGGAAATGGCATTATTTTGAAACATCTTATCATGTCTCGAATACTCATTTTCTTTTGGTAATAATGGTGGAGGGAAGGCCAGGCATGATGGTACACCCCTGTATGCTCAGCGCTTGTAAGGCTAAACTTGGAGGATTTGAGATTGATGCCAACATGGGCTACATAGTGTAAAAGAAAGACAGGGTAGGGGAAAAGGAAGGAGGATGGATGAAAGGGAAGAAGGGAGGAAGAAAGAAAGAGAGAGAGAGAGAAAAAAGAAAGAAAGTAAAGAGAGAGAAGGAAGGAAGGAAGGGAGAGAGACAAAGAAAGAAGAGTGAAAAGGGATATAATGAGAGAGAGAGACAGAGACAGAGACAGAGAGAGAGAGAGAGAGAGAAAAGAGTCACAGTAATATTTCTATGTTCATTTACTGAAGAGCACAAAGAACTACCCTGGGACCTCAAGTTGTACACTTTCTTTAATGGCCAATGGAGGGGTAGAACAGAGATTTTTTTTTTATGTGTACAAGTCCTAATTAAAATTGCAGCATAATATTTTGCCTCAAAACAATTACCTTAAGTAATCTTTCAGGATAACAACAGGGACAAAAATAAAAATAAATTCAAAATAAGTTTTTCTTTAATTCCCTCTTGATACATCAAATAGAATAAGTTAATTTAAGAAGCATTTTAAAGGGTGCAAGTTCTTACAAAAGCAAAACAAAATAAAACAAAACAAAAAACTGGAAACGGTTTCCCTCATTTGTGCATACTAGTACCAAATCGCCCAATTAAAAGAAAAGCCGAGCAATAGTATTGTTATATTTCTTTGTATCTGAAAGCAACTGTGATGTTATAATGTGAATCTCTTAATGAGCCCTAGAATCAACTTACCACCTACTTTCAGGCATGGTAATTAATGTGCATGGGCAGAAGATATATCTATTCATATTTTAGAGTAATATATAAAATTAAAAGAAAAATCTGAACCCCTGAACATAATAAAAAAGGAATTTAAATAGAACATGAGGGAAAAAATCCCAAATGAAAGAAGAAATAAAAGATCCAAAGGCCCATTGTATTGTGTGTTATTGGCAGATATTTTTAAAACTAAAGCCTAGGACTTAATGTTCAAGCTACTTGAGGGAATGCCCGGAAGCTATTGGTCCGGGCGTGGATGGCTTCTCTAGCCTCTACACTGGCACTGAGCAGTTCCAGGCAAAACTGTCAGGACAGCAGAAAGTTTACTGGAAAGTCAGAATTGGAGAAGGAAATGAAATGGCTGAATTATTCAAATGGGCGAAAGGCATCTCTTGAGCTTGGAAAAGGGCACTCAGGCAACACATTTGCGTAACCACTTCCAGGTGTTCTCCAGGAACGGATTCATTTAGCAGTTATTGTTCAAGACCTACTATGTGAGAACAACACTTTAGAACTGAGTGAACTGCTTTCATTCAGTTCTGTTTCTGAAATTCATCCTAGGTCCAAATCATCAATATTTTCTTTTCTTTTCTTTTTTAAATTTAATTTTTATTGATGCTTTGTGCATTTCGCACATCATTTTCCAATTCAGATCAGGCATATTTCCCTTTCCCTTCTCCCCCACCCCCACCCCATCCCAGATCATGTATTCTGCCATAACTGTCCTGCATCTTTCTCTGTTTTTTTTTTTTTTNTAAAGTAACCCAAAACAACATGGGTGAATTGGATGAATCTGTGCCGCTGATTCCACCCAAAGTTATGTATAATCAACCTGTCTTCTGAGACGTCATGGGTTAAAAAAAGGGGGGGGGGATACAGACGAAACATGAAACTTTTCGCAAAAACCGTACAATCCAATCTAACTCAACCGGGGAAGAGATTTGGTTTGTTCCAACAGGACAAAACGCACCAACTTAATGGCTGAGAAGAAAAAGATACAACTTTGCATTGAGTGGGATGTACCAAAAGTGGCAACTGAAAGGTGACCGCTCTGAACATTGAAAGGAAGAAAGCACCTCAATGCCATAAACATGACCCTTTCTGTGGATCCTACATGTAACAACTATTTATAAATGAGTCCTAAGAAACTTTACCTTCTAATTTGTTTAATTTATTTTATTTATTTTATTCCCTCACTCTCCAGAGAGAGGACTTTTTTTACTTCTCATCCACCTGTGCCCCTTTTCTAAGCCTAGGGAACAATCTGCGGGAGAGGGGCATGGTAGAATGAAGGCGTGCTGGGGTGAATGGTGAAAATACAGCATGTTAGTCTGGACACTCATTGATCAACTGATTGAACAAACAAGCCTGTCACCCCACTGGATGGTGGGGCTGTAGGGGTTTGGGCACAACAGCTTACAGATTGGTTTTGCATGAAGGATGCTTGTACCAATGGATTACACTTATAAGAAAAAATGAGAGAAATTATAGAGAACATTTGTATGTGCCAATCCCAAAGTTATTGCTCTACAGATTTTGTGTAAAACAAATGTGGACAACAGCGAATTATATCTACATTTAACTCAGATGCATTACCGTTTTTATCAGAGTCTGTAAACCAATGTTGTTTAATATACACATATTTACTTTTACTAAGTCCTAAAACACCATGTATCCTGTAGACAGTGTCTAGGCGAAACTGGGTACTTGCTGAACTCACGTCAATTAGATATGCCTTAATCGAATATACACCTGTGTCCAAGAAGACACAATGGAGGAAAGACAGCATCTTCAGCAAGTGGTGTTGGCAAAACTGGATCACCACTTGTAGAACAATATTTTATTTTCATATATTCACAATATCAGTATTTTATCTAGGACAGTTATTAGTTAAGAAACAAATTAATAATATATATATATGTACATTATAATATATAGTTGACATCAGAGTTTTCCGACTCCTCATTCCCCCAATAAATCGAAACAAATATTGTGTTATTATTTATGAAGAAATGTCATGACTAAAATGCATGTGACTTCTATATTTATTTTATTTATTTATTTTTTTTTACATTTCATCTATATATACACATATATAAAGCACTATTTTTATATTCCCCCAATGATATCTTATTTTCCCTCCCATCAAGCCCTTTCTTCTTCCCAACAAATCCCACTCCTCCTTTCCCATCTTTTCCCCCCATTAAGGTTGCTTGCATGACTATGGATAGAAGGTTATTCACTTGAACAAGGACGACAACCTACCTGGGCTTTGTTCTTTACTTAAAGGGTTTTGAGCATAGTAAAAGGACAGAGAAAATTTCATTTCATTTCAGTACCTCATTTCCTGAAGTAGAAAGTCCCTCAATCTGCAAAGAAAAAGCATTATTGCAGTCTCTGCTCAATTCTGTAACTAAAGGAAAATAACGGATATAATCAAAACTGAGTTGAACATATCTCAACATATCTGTTACTCCTACTTAAATGCTGGACAAGAATATTTATACTTAAGTAAAATTCTTCCATTAGTAGTATTCATCTGAGCAAAACATGGGATAAAAACTTTACAATTTTAACATATGAATTTTAATTTAGCATATGATATATGAGATTGAGTGACCTTACCTCACATCAGTGATCAGAGATGCAGAGGATGTCATTTGTATCTTTCATTTATTCTCATAGTATTTGAGCTTTATTCTTACTCACTTGCTAGAAGTTTAAAATGAAAGTGTCAATCCAACCTAAACCTAAGCTTTATTAATCTGATCTCTAACCGAGTCCATGGAAGAGTCTGTGCTCCTGGATGAAATGCTTAGCCTCTGAGCCCACTGATAAGTACTAGAAGCTGGAGATTGGCTCCTCCACAGCAATGACTCTACTCTTCTCCCCCTGACTCTCGTCCCAAATGTCTTCCTTTTCCATGGAGAGATGGCTCAGTGGTCAAGAGCACTTGCTGTTCTTCCAGACCACCTAAGTTCAGTTCCTAACATCCATATCGGGCAGCTTACAACCACTTGTAATTAAAGCTCCAAGGTTTCCAGTACCTTTTTCTGGCCTTTGCAGTCAGAGAAACAAAAATGGCATTCGCTTACACAAAAACACACATGTACACATGCATACAAATAAATTAAATGCTTTTAAAACATCACTATTAAGCCAAGAATGTACCACCTTCCTTTTTGCCATTGTAAAGCCAGGAATTCACAGGAGACTTCTTTTCTTTTCTTTACTTTTCTTTCTTTTCTTTTCTTTGCTTTTCTTTTCTTTTTTTCTTCTCTTCTCTTCCTTCTCTTCTCTTCTCTTCTCTTCTCTTCTCTTCTCTTCTCTTCTCTTCTCTTCTCTTCTCTTCTCTTCTCTTCTCTTCTTCTTTTCTTTTCTGTCAGATTATCCCAACAACTAACCCAATTGCCACAGACAAAAGATGTATCTTCTAGACTTCTGAGACAGTTCTAAGAGGTATATTCTTCTGGATTGCTTACTGATATCTAAGTGGAGGAAGAGAACAAAAGAATCTTTATGGTTCTGAATAGAGAATAAACCTTTTCACAGTTTCTATGTCTATTATTAGTCAATTAAAGAAGGCAGTTTTACCGGTTTTATAAGAGATTACCTCTATAACAGTTGGCTCCAATTTACAGTTGGAGAATGACCTCATCATCATCATATTTCTCCTTGTTCTATGGGGGGAGGTAAGAAAGTCTCTCGTATTAAAACCTTTGCAGCACCTAGAAGGTAAGTTTCATTAGGACACATTATAAATAGTTGTTACAAGTAGTATCCACAGAGGGGTTTGATGTTTGTAGCAATCTGAGGCTTTTCTTCCTTTCAATGTTCAGACGGGCCGACCTTTCTGTTGGCACTTTCTGGTACATCCTACTCAATGCAAAGCTGTATCTTTTCTTTTTCAGTGTTAAGTTGGTGACATTTTGACCTGTTGGAACATACAAATTTTTCCCCATAGTTAGTTTGAGATGTTTTGAATTGCAAGGTTTTTGACAAAACAAGGTTTACAGTGTCTTTCTGTATCCCCCTCCCCCCTTTATCTTAGGTTTTTGTTTTTTTGACCCTATGAGTCTCCAGAAGCAGTTGTATTACTACTAACCTATAGGGTGGAATCAAGGCTCAGTTTCATCAAATTCACCCATGCTGTTTTGGGTGTGACTGTATGTGATTAACTGGGAGCAAACTTAATTTTTAAGTTAATCTATCCTATAGGTGAAAGAGGAATGCTACAAGAGTTGATATGTACAACAGAAAAATTTTAGAGACATTTGTATGTGCCAATCCCATAGTTATTGTTATACCGATTTAAGTAGAACACAATGTGGCAACAGCATCTTTATCTCTCCATTTAACTCCGACTGCACTTCCCATTTTATCGGTGAATAGGATTATTCCATTCACGACCAAATCCCATATACTACCGTCTCTTCCGCTCTGTACTTCGCACAATATATTCATCTGGACTCTGGACACTCCGCAAGGATCTCTTCTACCATGAGATGTTGGCCAGGGGCTCCACGCCCCCAACCCCGGTAAAGCGACCCTTGCCTCTAACCACTGGGTACCTGCACGACGAGAGGCAATATGGCCTGCTGTCACCGGCCCTGCCATACCTGGGCCAGATGTATTGCGTCCCCGTGGCCCGTGTCTACCGTGGTCTCTGGCCTCCCCCAGCGTGCTTACCACGGCCCCTCCCCCCACTCCCGCCCCCCTCTTGGGTCTCCTTGCCTCCCGCCCGCCCTCCCTCCACGCCCCCGGGCTCCACCTCACTTCTTGGACCTACTGGCCTCAGAGGCGCCTCTGCCTGTCTCTTCCCCCTCTTCCTTGGCTCTTCGGTCTCTCCTGGCCGCTCCCCCCGGCTGCTGCCCCCCGCTTCCCTCCTCGCCGTGGTTCGGCCCTTGTTCTCCGCCCCCGTCCGCCCCTGTCATACTTAACAGAAAAAAATGTAATTCCAAACATCTGTGTCTATACCAAAGTAAACTACCATAACAATTAGTACTGTTTAAATACCTATATATATATAATTGCTTGTGCTTCATTAGTACGATTGAAAGGTTATTCCTGGACAAACTGTCAGCCCATGAAAGGAAACAGCCAGAATTGACCAGAGTCCAAGACAACAGCTCCAGAGAAAGTAGACTGCTTTGCTTCTCATCCACCTGTGCCCCTTTTATAAGCCTGGGGAACAATCTGTGGAAGAGGGGGTGTTGTAGAATGTAAGGGCTGCAATTGGGGTGAATGGTGAAACTATAGCAATATAGTCTGGACACTCATTTGATCAACTTGATTGAATATACAAGCCCCCCCTTCTGGATGGTGGGACCCATGGGCTGTGTGGGTTTGGGCACAACTGCTTGCAAATTGGTTTTATATGAAGGATGCTTGTACTCATAAATTATCACTTATTGTTAAAAAATGAAAAAAAATCTGAGAGAAAGATGCAGGGCAGTTATGGCAGAATGCATGATCTGGGATGGGGTGGGGTGAGTGGGGGGAAGGGAAAGGGCAATATGCCTGATCTGAATTGGAAAATGACATATGAAATACACAAAGCATGAATAAAAAATGAAAATTAAAAAAGAAATGCACAAAGCTTCAATAAAAATTGGCTTTGAAAAAAAAAGAATCTTTATGGACAGAAAATCTGAACCCAACTTTGTTCTTTCTTCAGAAGACCCTGTAAATTTTACCCATCTCCAATCACTGCTCTCAGTAGGTAGACAAATGTCACTGGCTTATCAGGCTTCAGCCTATCACCAAGGGGAAAAAGAAATACATGTTAATGTCTTTTAGAATGTTACTTCCTCAGTGCATGGGAATGCAATGGTTTCCCATGACATTCAAGAGTCTAGACTTGGGACTTTCTAAGACTTTACTAATGACCTGTTACTTCCACTTTTGAGACCAAATTCTTTCTCTACTTTTAGTATTTTTTGTATAATCACTAGTTCCTTCTTCAGGATAATGCCATCATCATTTAAAGTAATGTTTTCCATAGATTCATGGATGCTGTTTCAGAAATATGACTTTCATTTTACCACTTAGTTTCAAGTCTCTTAAACCAATCTGTGCTTGAGCTTTCTGCTTCTCATTGTGGCTGTCTGCTTGGCTGGTGCAAACTAGAAATAAATGGAGCCAGCAAGGTGTTTGATAAAGCATCATTTTTGGCCTCTCAAACTCCCTCAGCATGATGTTAAATTCCCATCACCTGCAAAGGGCACCTCACCCATTCTGCCAGGTGTTCCTTGCCCCCTTACAGAGAACCCTGGTTTCAAGTGCACTTTAGTGACCAATCCAAATTATATTTTCTTTGCTTCCCAAATTATATTACAGTGTTTTGAAACCACTTTGCTGGTCAATTCTTCATGAAATGGGATTTGCCCAAAGATAATCCTATCTTTTCCTTCATTTATAATATTTATAGCAACTATAATAAGAATGAGCTTCTATGGAGTACTACTTTGAGCCAGGCATTGTATTTATCTTTTAGCATATATTAACTCATATATAACCCATAGGTAAATACTACAATGTTCTAGTATATACAGGTGAGGAAAATGAGGCACTTTGATTTAAGTAATCTACCCATGTTTATACATCTACACCAAAATTATTTGGGCAGGATTTTATAACCAGGGCATACTTTGAATTTTAGGGAAACTATGCGCTCTGTGAAATTTCATGCAAAATTTTCATTGTGTGTGCAAGTATAGATCTTTCAAGTTAAATGACCTATTTATCTACATTTGATTTTTTACAGTGCTCTTTTTTTAGAAAGAGTTCCAAGCTATACATAAAGAGTTAAGTACTGTTCCACACTACCTAAAAATGTACAGTTTTTAAGAATTATTTACAGTGTACATTAAAATTCCAAGCGTTAACAGGTAAATTAATCAAGCTGAAGTAACTGAAGTCATTGTTCATCCATTCACCAATTCTGAGGAATTGTAATAATATACAGAATGTGTTCCATGTGTTTTTGTATGTGATATATTTGTTTGAGTGCCTAGGTACTTATAACCTGCTGAAGGTCAGAGCAGGAAGATGACGTCTTTCTTTGCCATTCTTCACCTTATTCTCTCTATGGAACCAGAAGCTCAGCATTTTGACTAAGCTGGCGGACCAACCAGCTCACTGCAGCTGTCCAAAAGTGCCTTTCAATGCTGAGGTCACCAGTGTACACAGCCATGTCTGGCTTTTTACATACTGCGAATTCAAATTCAGGTCCTCACAGTTGGCTAAGCATTCTTATGCACTGAGCCATCACCCTCTCCTTCAAAAGATATACTGATGGTTTATAAATAGTCCTACTTTGTTTCTGTGTTGACACTACTTTATTCCTTAAAGTTGAAGATATAAATATCTGTTTATTTTAGAAATGATTTCAGTTGGTAACTAGTCTGGTCAAGAATATATGGAAATATGAAATGAATCATTTAAAACAACTGAAGCCCAGGTGTGACATCTTTGGAAGATGAGATTATAGTCCTAAAATAGCATTACAAATAGTTTACGTTTGCAATTCATAATATTTCAGGCTTGTCATGAAAATAAATTGCTTGTAGTCCTCTGCCATTTTCCATTCCTGTCTCCTGATAATAAGGCTTAAGGTTTTAACATTCAATACTTTCTGAAATACAATTTCATACAAAGATGTGTAGGTTACTAAGACATTTGCTTCCTGTGTTTACTTGTAGATCCTACTTAATGCATATTTTTGAAGGTTATTACTTGCTCCGTCTAGTCATAAATGAATATTAAACCTGGGTTCTAAAACATGGGTGGCTTATTGGAAATAAGATGGTAACCCCCAACTTACTTTCATCCTAAAGCTGTAAAAAAAGTTTCTTCTAAATTTAGAAATGGCTGCGAATTGATTCTATTAATATGGGGCAAGTCCTGGCTATTTATCATACTATTTTTATAACTAAAGATATGTTTCTAAATGGCTAGAACACTGGCTGTCTTACTGTCACCCTAAAGTCTTCTCATGAACTATGTCCAATCACAAGCAGGACCTGGTTCTCTTATGTCAGGTAATATCCCAGCCAGCACAAGTTCAACTGAATCTTGTAAGTGGTAGCAAAATTAGCCTGATAAAGGAAAATAGTTGGAACAGAATATTCTAGATTTCCTAAGGAATAATGAAAAATATTATATTAAAAACGTTAAGAACTATCACAAACACCAAGAAGAACATTTTGTCTTTTGTTTTCTTGGTCCTTTTGAGACAGGGTCTCTCTGAAGCCCCAGAAGGACTGAGACTCACCATATATAGTAGGCCAGCCTTGATCCTGATCAGAGATCCCTGCCTGCTTCTGCCTTCTAAGTGCTGGCAATACAGGCATACACCGCCATGCCCAGCTGGTCATCTTATCTTGCAATGCATGGCATGGGACTAGAGTATTGGCAAAGATGATAAAAAATGAGAGAAGTTACAGGTAATTATAAATTTCTTTGGAAGCATCAGAATAAATGAATAACGGTATAACTCAATCAGTAAGTTTGAGTAACAACAATGTACTCTACTTTATTGCAAAACATCTCATAAGATGATCACTTTGTTCTGATCTCTGCCATCTTTTTATCAGTCTCACAGGAAGATCAACCTTATTTGTACCATAAGGTTACATCTCCAACCTTTGGCATTTCATTCAACACATGGTGGGCATGGAATAAACATTCTACAAATTAATATGTATTTATCTTTCATATCCAGAATAAAACTGAAAAGAAACAGAAGAGAATAATATTCTATAAAATTAAAATAATGCCTTGTTACAGTCTCAAATGTTGAACCAAAATAGTATAATGATAGCATAAAATCTACACATAATATAACATAAGAAATCTTAGTGTGCTCCCAGAGAACTGTACATTATACCTGCAATGTTCTCCTCCCTTACCTACTGTTATAAGAGTGATGTTAATCCTTTCATTCTATTGGATATTTTTGCCACTGTATGAGGAAAAACAAATACTTATTCATCTTTAACACATTCAACACTTAACACAGCCCAGAAAAGTACTACAAGCCACCAAAATTTTGGAATTTTTACATAAGAAGTGATTCTCCAGTGGATACCAATTGAATGTCTTATAACTCAGTTCAATTCTGTCACTATCTACCAATAGTCAGAGCTATATCCCATAGGTTAATGTCCTATGACTGTTCTTTTCAGATTCTAATTGCAAATAGTGGGTTGTCATCTCTACTTCTGAATGACTGTGTGACTATAAATTGTAGCTACCATGACATCCTACTTGAATTTGATTAATTTACTAGCACAGTTCACAAAGCATGAGGACACACACACACACACACACACACACACACACACACACACACACACACTGGTCTATTGTATTGATAAAGGATATAGTAAATAATATAGATAAACAACCAAGTGAAGTGGCACATAGAGTGAGATTCAGTTATATTACAGTATACCTACTTCTTCCTCCATCCAAAGTGGTTGAAACAGAATGATGTGTTTGGAGTTAGCCTCTTGAATAAGAATAATTTGGAATGCTTCTAATTCACCTTTGAAGTATTAGGTGGCCCTAATTATTGTAGTTTTGAAAAATGTGTGGATTGTCTACAATGTTTCCAGCTGGTCCACTTGAACTATACAGCAGGCATTAGTATGGCTTTTATTGGATTGATTCAGTAAGACCAGTGCACCCAGGAACTGGCTATTCTGACAGTAGAATTTCAGTTTTTATTGTTTTTTAAACTTAAATCAGGTATCTTTCTTGACTATATGAGTTTCCTGAGTTCTTAAGCAGCAGATATTTGACATAAGTACATTTCCTAATAGATTCATCAATATGAGGATCATTGAAACTTCTAATAGAATTACAGCACATGGTATTCTTGATAGCAGAAACAAACCTTACTCGTTTATATAAAGTTAGGTACATGTAATCTTTTTAAAATGGAATCTCTTTGTCAGAATGGATCCAGAAATACAAATACCACACAGCTAGATTCAGGTAGCCACTCAAATACTTGCCCAGTCCCAAACGCAATACATCTCAGTGAAAGTCCATTTAGTCAGAATAGCCATTCTGAAGCAAAGATACTTTGCTCAGGATTTTCTACTTTACTACCAAAGTATACATACATATTTAAAAGAAATAGTTTAGGGGCTAGAGAGATGGCCTAGCGGTTAAGAGCGCTGACAGCTCTTGCAGAGGACCCGGGTTTGATCCCCAGCACCCACATGGCTGCCGAAAACCGTCTGAAACTCCGATTCCAGGAGAACTCCAGTTCCAGGGGAATCCGACACCCTCTTCTGACCTCCGCATTGCACGACACGGGTGCACAAACCTGCATGCAGACAATACATTCATACACATACAGAAATAAATAAAATTAAATAAAAAAGAAATAGTTTAAAGAATAATCCTCTAATACATTAATACACTAAAATCACTAGTGTCTATGTAGTTTTATGAGTTCTTTTATATTTTTAAATTATTTTTTTGGATTAGGGGCATAGTTCAGTATTGGTAGAGTACTTACATAGCACTAACATGTCTTTGGGTTTGAAAACAAGAACCAAAAGAAAAAAAAATCTTTATTTTAGTGATCAGCTTTTGTTTCTAGTACACATCTTTTCCTGTGTCTTTCATAAATCCTCTTTTTTAACATTCTAATTCTAATATGCTGCATAGACTTAGGTTTTTTAAATAATGCTTAAATTGGATGTATTTCTAGTAAGTGAAGTTTATGAACATTAGGTTATGAGTTCTATTTTGACTTTTAGAATCCTTTTTATTCTTTTGGTTTCTTGTTTTGGGTTTCCAAATATTTGATGCTATAAGACAAACTTCATGGCTGAAGGTGACATATATATAATCTGAGTGCCTAAAGGAATACACTTTGGAACAAAATGCATTCAACTCAAAACTGAGGAAGTCTGTGGAGTCAGCATAGTGACAGGCACTGTCAGAGTCACAGTTATTCTCCCTCAACTAACTTTCCATCCTTTTTCTGTATACTAGGGAGAGCCTGAGTAGATACTGAATGAAACAAAATTTATGTAGTTGGAAATTTAAAACAGCCATAATGTCAGGTACAAAGGCAATGATTCAGATGGGAGAAAAACACAACTCAAGAAGGTGTCATGATTATAAGAGTTCCCACATTGAGAAACAGAGGTCAGGATATACATGAGGTCATGGAATTTTGATGCATCCAAATGGCTAAGGATCCAAGTGGTCAAGGACATGGGAGACCCTGCTCTCTCTGTGGTAGTTACTGTTCAAAACAATGACTCTGAAGTAGCAATATGTTTCAAGACCATCTGTGATGTGCTTAAAAACTGTACCTGTAGCAATAGTCCCCTCAATCAAGAACTACTGTTTTAGAAAATAAAAAGCTTCTAAAGATGTAAGAACAAAAGATAATAACATTAAATATGTATTTGCCTGCTTTCTAAGTAATTGAAAATATCATTGAAAAGGTAGAAACTAAGGGCAGATGATAAGGCTCAGTGAGTAAAACCACTTGCTGTATGAATCAGAATGACCTAGCTCTTTACCTAGATTCCACACTAGAAGGAGAGAAACAACCCTGGAAAGTTGTATTTAGTCTTGTCTTTTGACTTCAACATTTGTGTTGTGGCATGCATAGACCCACACTTTAACACACACACACACACACATACACACACAATAATAATAAAATTAACTAATTAAATGGGGAAAGACTGGGGCTGGAGATAAGCCTTAAGAATACCTTCCCAGCCCACCTGGGGGAACCGGATTCTAATCCTGGGGCTCCTGTGTGGCCTTCACTGATCGCTGTGTCTGAGCATATCTGCAGAAGAGCAAAGGCATCCAATGTCCTGTGCATTGCTTAGCATGCTCTTTCTTGCATAAACACACAGCTGGGCTATGGAACACTGATCAAAGTCTGCTCTGTTAACTCTGATACCAGGAGTCCATAGTTAAAGGAGTTTAGAAAAACACTTACTATGGTTTGAATGGCACCTCCAGAATTCTGGGTGAAATGGCCTGTGTGCACATGATGCCTTCCACTGTGGCATGATGCACCAGCAGCTCCTGGGCGGGGTCTGCTACCTTGGTGCTGGACTTCACAGACTCCAGAGCTGTGAGAAAGGAACTTTTCTCCACAAGTTTTCTTTTGTAGCAACAACAACAACAACGACATGGACTCAGACAAGGCCTTCATTCTCCCAGCACCCACAGCCTTTAACTTCAGTTTTCTCATCATCACTTCTTTATTCCAGGTCTCTTTCTCTCTGTGACTCACATACAAATTGTAAAAGTATATCGTTAAGACTTTCTTTATTCTACTATAAAATAAATTATATCTTTTCAACTCAGGGACATTAAAATAAAGAAAAATCAAATTATTCTGACAAAAAAAAAGAATACCTTATGTTCTTCTAGAGGATATGAATTTGATTCTCATCATCCACATGATAGCTAACAACCATCCATAACTCTAGTTTCAGGGGATCCGACCTCTTCTGGCCTCTGGGAGCATTGCATGCATGTGGTACACTTACGTTCATGCAGGCAAAACATTTATACAAATAAAATAAAAATAATAAATAAAATATTTAAAAAGGGAAGGACTGAGGAAGAATAATTAAGGTATATTTGAAGGACAAATCTACAGAAAAACAAACTACAAAACATTCATCTAATTAACAAGGCTATAGTCTACATCACATAGAAAACAGCCCAGGAAAAGCAAATCAAAATAATAAAGCGTAAATGACTAATAAAGAAACAATTAATCTAACGACCAATTGTGCATGATTTATACTTCTGATAGAGATTGTTTATAATGTTTTTCCTGAACTGATGCCAAATTTTATAAAACAATAAAATACTAGACATTATTTCTATGTAGTAAATATTGAAGTAACTCAATTTTAAAAATATTACTTATTATTTTTATTTTACATGTGTGAGTGTATTACCAACATACCATGTCCTGCAGTGCCTGCAGAGGTCAGAAGAAGGCATCAGATCCTTTGTAACAGGAGTTATAGATGGTTGTTACCTGCCATGTGGATGCTGGCAACTGAAACCAGGCCCTCAGCAAGAGCAGACTGCTCTTAACCACTGAACCATCTGTCCAGCCCAAGCAATCCACTTAAATTTTAGAAATAATTCCGAGATATCTAGGCCTAAGTAGAAGTTTACTATGAACTTGTTTAAGGAGTAGGAATGTCACTCTCTTGAAAAATCTTCAATTCTTTTACTTTAGGAATGACACTGCCTTCTTCTGGTGTTCCACACCTCAGTGGACCTTAGAAAGGACATCAGAGAAAGGAGGGGCTGTCATTTCTTCCCAAGTGAATAAATGCTCCTGGTTTTCCCGTATCCAATCTTGGGTTCATCTCACTGGATTTATTGAGTAATGAGTATATGGCAGGCATTTCACTAAGTGCATAGATTCAAGGTCAGCATGCATTTCCTATTCTGCTGAACTTGCCTTACCTCTCTAGAGATGACATTAATAGGGAAAAGTCTCTGACTCACAGTTAAGAAGAGGCACATATAACAAACCACCCTAGTTAAACTGAGCTTACACGGTGTCTTTGGTTCTAAATATCTCATAATAATAAATAAGATACATTTAGAAATGAAGGATGTTTATACTCAAGAGAAAAGTAGACATATGCAGAGAAGTGAGAACCAGGATTTCTTGATGTATGCCCATTCTTCTATTAATTAGTTACATAACTTTGGCTAATATCATGCTGATTTCACTTACCTGGAAAGTAAGAATAAACATCAAAATTTTATGGGAGGAATTAGGAAAAAATTAGTTTTTATGGGAGGGGGAATCGAAAGGATGAAACTAATATGAATATAATATGTATATAAATATATAATTCTCAAAAATAGCATAAAATTTAACATAATTTAACAATCTACCAGATTTGATACATAGTTGAAATAAATTTAAGTCAAATACATGAAACCATTGTATAAACTGTAAAGAACTAGGAGGACATTGTGTAACATGTAAACAGGACAGTTTATAAAGAACTCCTTAAGCTCTGAGCTCCATGTATGAGTACTCATCAATAAATTTCTTTGAATTGTTTATACAGTAAGAAACTCAGATATATAAATTTCCCATTGTTTGGTTACCCAATTATCACAATAAACAAGCAACTGTTAAGATATTAAAGTCTGCAAAATGGCTGTAATTATAGAACTTTTGGGCTGCAGGTATTTTGAATGCTATTCTATTTGTTAACTTGTTTCTGCACAATTTTAAAGAGTCGTGTGGTTTAAAATTCCTACCCAAATAAATCTAACTTTACTGTAGCCACAGTTCCATACATTAAGTTATGGCGATAAACTCGGGTTTTCTGAGAATGTTCCTTAACTAAAATATAAATACTCAAGCTTTCCAACTTTTGTAAAATGGGTCAAAATTAAACTTCAAGAGTGAGATGTTTCCTTAATGTTTCCTTAAATGAACTGTTGACAAGACTTTGGAACACTGCAGTATTAAATTTGGCTTCACTCACAATAAAGCTTCTTCTGTACAGATTGCTAAAATCTAGTCACCACACAACCATAGATCCAGAATTTTCGTTTTTGTTCCAAAATGTCAATGGAAGGGATTTTGTCCTTGCAAACTGCATAAAATTTACAGTAGAATATTTGTAAAAGCAGCATGCTGAAATAGATCTGCTTTGATTCCTTGGTAAAGAGAAAAGAAGGGCAAGAAGCCACAGCTTCTATTTACCCTGGCATTAACTCAAGATAAGCCTTAAAATTACTTTTTGGTGTACAAACAGTGTGGTTTCCCCATCAAAAGGTTATTTGTTATAAAAGGCCTTTATTCTGTAAGACATTGGGTACATTCACTTTTTAATTAGAACTGCCAAACCCTGGGCCAATATGAGGTCAAAATCATGTCTTTTTATGATGCTCTTTTTCCTGATTATAAAGTAATGACAAGTGCCACAGAACCAATGCCTTTCCCCAAGAATTCTCTCAAGTGAACTGCACCATGAAAAAGTTTTTCTACTCATAAACAGATCTCCTGTTCCTACACGTTTAGTATCTTCAAAGCTTCTTTATACACAGGACAATGTGTTATACAGACGTGGGTTAAAAACGGGATCGTGCCCCCTTGCAGTTATTTTTAGTGTTCATCTAACCCTGCAAAATCAATGCATGAATGAATCGGTGATTAAGCTTTTTACACAAGACAGATTACTTTGGTTCCTCTTGCTTTGCCAAATGAGCAAGTAACAAACAATAGAAACATCCAGATAGAAAGTTTATGCTGCTTCAGTGTTTACTGCAGAGTTGTGGCATAATAACAGAAGACAATGACTAATTGGGAGAGTTGTCCCACTTAGTATTAATAATGAAACATTGATAATCTACTTGAAATATTAAATTATTTTTCCCATTACAAACCCTAGCTTTCCATGTTTCTACATGTATTTAATTCTTTAATTTCTTTCTTCACATAAGAAGGGAAACATATGTTCAGATAAATGGCTATTGTCTAATTTTTAGACTCAAATGCTTTCATTGAGAAATGAAAGTTTGGGTCATTAAACAATATTAAAAGAGACCATCTTTTATTTTTTTTTCACTACAAAGTCTCTTGATTACAAAGCCAGAGTAAAGCTTAAGGGCTAGATGACAAGGCTTTCCTTAAAGAGCTGTAGTAAAAAGGCTATAACTTGTGGCATTCAATTAGACAAATTTCAGTGTCAGGATGGGGTTAGGAAGATTTGGAAGAGAGGATTCGGACGTACTATCCCCTTCTCTAGGCCTCAGCCTACCTTGAAAGCAGAGGTAGCACATCCAGGTGACAGATAATAATATGCAGGGAGGGTAGAGGGCAGCTTAAGCAAAGACCCTGCTTCCTGCTTGAAAGCTGAGTGGAGACTCTCCTTTAGGGCACAGGGTAGTGCCCTGGTGCAGCTGAGCCTGTAGGTGAGGGTTTCAGACATCAGACAGTAAAGGCCAGCTCCCTTTCACCTTGTGGCTTTCTCAAAGTTTGTCTACAGCTGAACTACAGGACATGGGTATATGAGAAGCCTAGCGGGACTCTAGTATCTGAGTGCTTTGTGTAGGATTACTAGAAAAATGAAGGCCTTGGGAACATCTTATGAAGACAGCTTAACCAAAGAAAACAGTGACACCCAGAGGACCTTTCTACCTCAAAAAATAGTGGGTGTTGCCCATGCAATGTAAGTGCCATTAGGAAATAAAGCCAAGGAAAGATACTTCCAGATGATAAGAAGACTGAAATGACAAACCAACAGCAGATATAAATACAGGCTAAGATAATGACATTCTACTTTTTTTCTTTTCCACCTTATTTAATCACTGAAAAAATGTACTTAAGATCAAGATGACATCAGTTACAGAAAACAAATCAAGGACTGGAGAGATGGCTCAGTGGTTAAGATCACTGGCTGTTCTGGAGGACCCGGTTTCAGTTCCTAGCACTCACATGGCAGCTGAAAACCACTTCTACCTCCAGTTCTAGGGATCCAGCATCCTCTTCTGCCCTCCATGAGCAATGCACACACAGGTGCACGTATGTACATGCAGGCAAAACACCCATAATCATAAAATAAAAGTAAGTGAATTATAAAAGAAGAATGAAAACAAAGCATGCCACAGTTTAATATCTCTGAATTGCAGTGTGTAAGGCTCACCATAACCAGGTGATCCCATCATGTGTACACACACACACACACACACACACACAGACAAACACATGCACACGCACACAATACTGCTTCCATTCCTTGCTGAGGTATTTTAGCAAGATGGTGTTATCAATCACAGGCCAATACTCAGTTTGGATGTTGAAAAGACAATCTGTCCATTCTGAATAAAATCTTCTGGTTGTAAGAATATACAACTATTTTCTTCTACATAAAAGAACATATGGGCCAATTATGCTAATTTCTTTCACTAATACTGATGATTTTAAGTATAATTTTATAAAAATATAAACACACAGTATAATAATCAGGAAAAGAAGTGATATTATATATATATATATATACATATATATTCTACACACAAATATGTTATATATAGATGCACATTGAAAGGGGATTTATTAGATTGGCTTTCATAAGATGGTCTGATTAGACCAATAACTGCTATCTCATACTGGAGAGACGAAGAATGCATTAGATTCTCAGTCCATGAAGCTGGATGTCTCAGAAGTTACAATCTGGCACTAAAAACCCAGAGAATTCCTGGGGAACTGTATTGGAACCTGCGGAAGTTGGTTTTAATATTAGTGAAGGAACGTCACAGCAACAGGGCAGATAAACTCACCAGTGAAGATGAAGGCAAGCAGGAGAAAAGCCAGTTTCTCTATGGTTCTTCTATCTAGGCTGCCCCTAGAAGCTGCCAGCCACATTTAGTGTCAGTTGCCACTTCAAATAATCTGATCAAGAAAGTCTCCTGGGTTTTGATTAACTCGAGAGCTAATTAAGTAAATAACCAAGACTAGCCATTACATATACTCAAAGTCCTATGTTAAATTGAATCAAGAAAAGTACTGGGAAGTAGTTTAGGAAGCTACATCATAATGAATATTATTTATTTGAAAAGAATGTAATGTCAAATTAATATACATTATAATTTTTTCAAACATTGATTACACTAAATAGTAATACTCACTTTTTGCCTTCCCACTTGAAACCCACAGCAGAGATAACTGGCTGGTACTCAAGAGAGTCAATTCCTGTCGTCTTTTGTCATCATCAGCTGAGAGGTAGGAATGCACATCACATCCTTGTCTTAACACCAGAAAGATGGCTTTAGATGTCCTTTGAAGTGCCAGCATAGTTTCTGTGCCCTGCAACATCCCAAGTACTTTCAAGTGTTCCAAGCTATATAGTTTGTATGCCTGTTTCAGTGCAGGAAAAAAAGATGTTTCAAGGCAAGAGGCTCTGCATTTTGCTGAGAAAGTAGAGGCCTTCTGTGAAGAACAAAGCCTGCACACCTGGACTGTGAGAGAGAAGACGATACTGTTGATCTTCAGAGGGCATTGCTCCAACCCACAGCCTTCTTTCCTACAGTGTTTGATGCAATTTTATAGCCCAGCTTGTGTCCTCTTAGACTCTTGCTGCTGTATTAATAGGGGGTGGGAGGGCTGGGGAGGATAGACAGGAGATGGGTGTGATTGTTTGGATTGAATTGGGGGCCTGATTGGGAAAACAGTGATGCAATGGGATGAACTAATGATTTGGTTCTACATCCAGAATATTTTTCATTGGCACACTAAATGAGGACTGTGAGTGACTTCTAACATCTGGGAAGGCTGAAACCCACATGACGTGGTGCTCTCTACCTGGACTTAATGTTGCCCACAAATACAAAGCAATATTCTGAATTACCAGAGTTGCGATTTTGGAGACAGAAACCAAGTGGAATGACATGTTTTATAGGAGAGTATATAGATGTATATCATTTTGCCTTAGAAATGTTAATTCTTGAAATTGGGAGGAAAGACCCTTTTCCAAGTATGAAGTTATAAATATCAGTTTGTCCATTCAAGTGAGTATCTTTCTGGAATACTGTAGGAGGAGCTGAGGACACTTGGGAGATAGAAGAAGAGGGTTTGTGCTCAGAGGGTAGAAGCTTTCAGAGTCTTGTTTTTCAGCTTTGGGTCCTGAAACTACTAGTGGCAGGCTTCAGTCCCTGTGAGCAGAGCTTATACTGAGTCAATTCAAAGGTTGAATTACTTCAAAGCTCTTGTCCAAGGAAAAGATTAGCTTTCATATTTGGACAGTGGATCACTGGAAAACACAGATTAACTGATGTCCAAAAGGCTCTGTCTTGAATAATGAGATCCATCAGTTCTCAGTGTCATCTAGACCTGCATCTAGAACTACACTGTAAAACCTTTGTAGCCTCGTGTGAATAACTTATCTAAATGTACACTCCACACCACACTGCCACTTTTTATCTTAATAAAACTATAAATTAAAAAAACAGTAATACAATTTTTTGGTTACCTTTTATGGTAGTATGAAGATAATTTTTTTAACCAATTATATTCCAGAAAAAAATATGCTGCTTAGGTTTAATTATCAAAAATAATTTAGACTTGTTTTGCATGTTTTTCCTTATAAATTTATGAATAGAATAAAAAACAATGCGGGTAAATAGGACTTGCTGCATAATGGAAGTAAATGGCATTCTTACTTGTACATCACTTTTAGAGGTCACTTATGCTTTGTCTTAATGCTCTGAGTTCTTCAGACAATGCTCCAGGACTCTGCCAGATTGAATAGACCCCAAATAATGGCAAAGGGCATGTTTTCAGATTTCAAGTTCTTAACTTGTGAATTAAGAGTTTAGATTATAAAGGTAACTAAAAATGTAAAGCTTCCACATTTCTGTGATTTCGGGATTCTTGAAAATTCTATAATGAAATCAGAAGAAACAGTTATACATACTTTAGTCTCTGAATTCTGTCCATTGTGTCTTCACATATTATTTGTTTCAAAATTCCATAAAAGTTATGTAAAGAATTACTTAGGTCTTTAGAGGGAGAGGGGAAAAAAATCCTGTCTTCACATATTATTTGTTTCAAAATTCCATAAAAGTTATGTAAAGAATTACTTAGGTCTTTAGAGGGAGAGGGGAAAAAAATCCTAACTCCACAATCAAGACAGGGCCCATGTAGCCATCTGGTGGCTACTTAGGAAAATACACTTGAGGTTTTCATAAAAATCACAGAAAATGTATTTCTTATATAAATGAATTATTCTTATCCTAATATAATATTTGCACAATTATCAAGAACAGATCGAGCATTTTTATTCTTTATATATGTACATTTGCTGTTAGTTTTTTTTTTAAATATAGAACTTTGTACATTTTCTGTGCTAATTATTTGGAAATATTCATCACTGTCTTTTATATTCTTTATAAAATGTGTTGTCATTATGTTTTGATGATAGTAGCTCCTCAAAAAATATAATCACAAAATAAACTAAACATTAAGACCTATAATTATGGATGTGTTCTTTCTTTCATAAAAATCCATATATTTACATAACTCATGTTTGTATATAGTACCTTCAACTAATATACATATATTAATATATTTATATTACTAGGTTAGAAAGCATAATTTAGGCTTATGAAGAAAAAAAATTCTATATGCACTTTAAAGAAAGATAATTGGAGATAACTCTAATTAGAAATAATTTTCAATACTCTGGTGATTTGATTTAGAATGTCCCCATAGGGTCTAACAATCTGAATAGAATACTTTGTCTCCAGTTGGTTGCTCTGCTCTGGAAGGCTTTTCGATGAGTGGTGTTGCTGAAGGAAGGATGTCACTGGGAGTGGGCCTTAGCTTTGCTCCATTTCAAGTGTATCTTTCTTTCCTTCCTGCCCATGCTTGGAGATTTGAGGTCTCAGCTCTCTGCTCTAGCTGCCTCCTACAGTGTCTTCCCCACCGACACAGACTCCTATCCCTTGGGAACTCTTCATTCTATACATCGCCTTGGTCAGAATGTTTTATCACAGCTATAGAAAAGTAACCAATAAAGATACTATAGCACATTTACAAAATTTTACAAATATTCTCATTTTTTAGAAATAGTATTTTCTATTGGTTAAAGCTATTTCTGAACATTTAAATCACTGCGACTTTATGATTTAATATGACCAAAATGAAATGAAAAAAATGATAACATAGGTGAAACAAATGTGGAACTGAACTGGAAGAATCCTTTGCTATTTAAATATGTAAAGAAAATACAGATAATAACTGAAAAGACATAAAAATGAACAATACAGTGCATGTTCCCCCCCCCCAAAAAAAACCAGGACATTCTCTGTATATTAAAACAGAAATGTTGTTCAAAAAGCACACTTATAGGCTCATTGCTCAGCGGATAAAAGTGCTTGCTGCCAAGCCTGATAACATGAGTTCAATCCCTAGGACCCACATGGTGGAAGAGAGAACTGATCACTACAAGTTCTCTTAACACACATTTTTAACACATCTCATGGCATATGTATGTGTGTGCATGTACACACAAAATAAATAAAAATTTTAAAAATTAAATAACATATTTTTATTAAATAAGTTTGTGCTCATATCAGGACATTTGCATGGCAGTAATTTTACTGTTAGTAGAGTGTTAAACTATTTCACTAGTCACTTGAGACATCTCTCTGTATAGGATTTAATGCAATGTTTATCTTAACAGGGAGGACTGCATACACATATAGTTTAGATGAGCCCCTTGTATAATATTTTTCTTGCAATTTCATTGCTGTCTTTATGAATATTAATTTTTTTGGTCAAAGTGTATAGAAGTAATAGAGAAATTGAAGAAAGGTAATGATAAAAAATTAGAATATAGTCAATTTGGTAACCAAGGAAAAATGAAAAAAAAATAGTTTTTCAATTGCAATATTTCGACTTAAAAATATTATGAAAATATTTTTTGTTTTTTTTAGGGCTGGAGAGATGGCCTAGTGGTTAAGAGTGCCGACCGCTCTTACAGAGGACCCGGGTTCGATCCCCAGCACCCACATGGCGGCTGAGAACCGTCTGAAGCTCCAATTCCAGGAGAACTCCAGTTCCAGGGGAATCCGAGACCGTCTTCTGAACTCCGCGGCGTTGCACGACACGGGTGCACAGACTTGCATGCAGACAGTACATTCATACACATACAGAAATAAATAAAATTAATTAAAAAAAATATTGATTTTTAGAAAAATTTCTAAGGAAGCCACACTGCACAGCAGATCAAAGGAATTTTCCTTCATTCTCCATTACATTTTTAGTTAGCTTGTATGCATGTATGTACGTATGTATGTATGTAAGGACACATGAATATCATGGGACATGTACTGAGGTCAGAGGACACCTTTCAGAAGTTGTTTCTCTCCTTGAATCATGTGATTCTTGGAGATTAAACTCAGGTTGTCAGGTTTGATGTCTGGCTGAGCCATGTCACTGGCCTATGTTCCTGACTTCTAAGCCCGGTTCTGTCTTGTTCAAACTTTGACAACTATAGAGAACTCAATTTTAAGGATATAAAATAACAGGTAAATATACATAGGAAAATCTGAAACCATATGAACAGAACAGGATTAATTATCTACATGCACCTAAGTTTTCCATCCGGAATGTCAGGATGGATATTTTATAACAAGAGTTTGTGCAATGATTGCCACCCTCAGGAATGCTGAGCACGTGTGCGTGTGTGTTATGTGTAAGTAAGAATTGGACAACACAGATTCTAGGCAGATAAACCTCTTCCAAATGTTGTTTATTGACTAATACACATTCTTTCTTGAAAATAGAGAAAATACTTATACTTCCTTTTCATTATAATATTAGACAATGTGCTGTGCATATTTTCATTTTCATACATGGACAAAGTGAGCAATCTTACTCGCAGGGTAAGAAATCAAGTTTCACCTATGATTGACTTTCTGCCATTTATTCCATCCCCATTGAATTCTTCTGACCCATGCTAGTTTTTTCCACATCAGCATGAATACTTTACAACATATTTTAGGTTTTGGGGGGCTTGATTTTCATATTAATGGAATCGTGGCACAGCCATTTGTGTCCTGATTCTCTCACACTAAATTTGTACTATGTGTGTGTATGTGTGTGTGTTATGTGTGTGTATGTGTGTTGTGCATAGCTAGCTACACTGGATTAATCTTCATCACTGTGGATCTTGAATGAATGTATATATAAATCCACTCTTCTATCATGAATATTTTTGTTATTTCTCATTTAGATATATTCTAAATGAAGTTAGTATAAGATCTTGTACATTCAAAATTGAAGTGTGCTTTACTATAATATCTTTTTTTAAACCATACATTGGGCATAGCAATATAAATTGCATATTGAATGATATATAATGATTTGATTATATTTTTAAATTTATTTTAATTTTATGTTTATGAGCGTTTTGCTTGCATGCATATCAGTGCATCACCTGTGTGCAGCACCTGTGGAAATCAGGAGAAAGTATTGATCCCTGGAACTAAAGTTATGGACAGTTGTTAGCCACCATGTGGGTGCTGGGAACCAAATCTCAGTCCTCTGAGCTGCCAGTTCTGTTACTTGCTGAGTCATTTCACCAATCCCTGATTGGATATGGTTTTAAACATAAGAATAAAGGGAAAATTTCAGGTTACAAACCACTCCCCTAAACAACAACAAAAATTTAAATAGTTTTTTCTACACAGGTCGATCTGACTAAAATAGTCAATGTCTGTGCCTATCTCTAAGCCACATCTCCAGAAGTGCCTGATGCCTCACCACGTGCGCAGGTTCAGCGGGAAGGCAGAACCTTTCTCCCGGAGTTGTCACTCCAGTATGCCGTTCCACCTGTTAGTGGGGTAGCTTTTTTACTACAAACCAGTTCAAAACTTGGTACTGTTAAAGTATTCAATTGTCTGTTTGCAGGTTTTCTAATGGTACCATATTATTGGTATATTATATATTCCTTTTTAGTTGAATATGTGTGATTTTTATGCAATACAGTTTGATGATATTTAGATTCCCCTCCCTTGTCTGCACCTCCCACTCAACTTAATACTCTCTCATATATATAATTTATATATTATGTATACATAATATGACTTATAGTATCTGATTTGTGTCTCCCAATCTTCTTCAATGTGGGTCCATCCACTGAGCCCACCAAGAGTCCCAGCCCTGTAAGACATTGTCTTTCCCATCAATATATTGTATATTTCTTGATTTCCTTTTCTATTTGCTTGTTGGTCATTTATATTTCTTCTTTCATAAAGTGAATCTTCAATTATTTTATTTTATTTATTTTTTATGTGTATGAATGTACTGTCTGCATGTACGTTTGTGCACCTGTGTAGTGCAATGCCGCAGAGGTCAGAAGAGGGTGTAGGATTCCACTGGAACTGGAGTTAAAGATGGTTCTCAGCTGCCATGTGGGTGCTGGGGATTGAACCCGGGTCCTCTGCAAGAGCAATCAGCACTCTTAATTGCTAGGCCATCTCTCCAGCCTGAATCTTCAATTCTTAATGAGACTACTTATATGATTAAATGTTAGAGTCTTGTGGATTACTTTGTAACAAACATCATACTGTGACTTATTTTTTGATTCTCTTTATAATGTCTCCTGTCAAACAAAATTTTAGTTTTCTTTAGGTATAGTGTATAGCTCATTCTCCTAATTCTGCAAGAGTTTATGTACATTAGACATTGTATTAGTTACTTTTTTTTTGCAGTGACTGTGCTGTGTTTAGTTGGGAAGAAGGAGTATCAGTTGAGAATTTTCCTCTATTAGATTGGCCTTTTGCCATGTCTTCTAGAGCATTCTTATAGTTAGTGATTGATGCAGGATGGCTCAGTGCACTGTGTGTGGTGCTGTCCCTGGGCAGGTGGTCCTGGGCTGTTTAAGAAGGGAGCTGTGCAAGCCAGGGGGCAAGCCAGTAAGCAGCATTCCTCCGTAGTCTCTGCTTCAGTGCTTGTCTCCTGGTTCTTGCTTCAGCCCTTACAACGGCTTCCTGTGATAACAGAAGGTAGCTTGTTAACTGAAATAAACGTTTCTTCTATCAGTTGTTTATGGTCAGTGTTTCATCACTGTAACAGAGAAGCAAACTCGAAGAGTGACCAAATTACCTGACCTGGACAGTTTAACGGAGGAAAATTATTTACCTCAAAATTTTGGAGAGTTTCACTTTACCATAATGAAAATTGTATTAGAGCTGTATTACAAACATGTGCTACTGTGCCCAGCTATTTAAATACCTAATAAGTCTCTACATTTTATTTAGTATGTATAGCCCACTATGTTTAAGGAGATTATATATTATCATTTGCTTTGTATTTTCCTGTGTTGCTTGATTTTTGTTTTTACTTTGTTATCATCTTTTAGATCATTAGTACTTGAGGAAAGGACAATTTTACTGGGAAGGAATTCAAAATAATACTCTGCTCTTGATGATTCCAAATTTAGGGATAATATTCCTGGTATTAGTTACATATAACTGCTATGTCAGAAGTGAGTGGAGAAAGAAAAATTCAGTCCCGAATTATAATCGCCAGTAATTTTAATATGATCCAATGTTACTTCCTTTTTATCTTTCACAACTTCTTTTCTCTCCTGACTACGTCCCAGCTTCATCTTTATCAGATCCTAAGAACGCAGAAGCACTAAGAAACACAGCACATTTGGCCTCTGCTCGAAAATCTGATGTTTGGCCAACAGGTGTAAATGAACTAAAGATCCTTGAAAAAGACTCCACACTGGTTGCCTGGTTAGAATTTTCTTACCTTACTGTATCTGGATCACCTGATGCTTCCATCACGATATTTGGCAGATGCATTTGTTTATGGCTTTATTTTTCATTTTATACTGTAAAAATTCATGTAACTTCTTTCACAGTGGGGCAAGTCACTCAGGGTAACATGAATCCATGCTTCCAGCCCATGATGACTCATACTCAGCTCAGGAAAATAAAACAAAAAATATATAAACAAAATTTCTCCTATTCCTTTAGGAGAAAAAGGTGAGTTTATAAAACATTTTTTCCCAACATTCCTTTTTACTCTTTATTAGAATTTTTACTATACTTATCATTTCTCTCCCTATTTCAAGCATTAAAATATCAATTCCTAATGTATCATTTAAGTTGATTATCTTAAGCTTTAACTTAATTTATAAAACTCAAAGCGACTTTTTGTTATCCTTGTCTTGACCTTGTACTGTTATTGCAATATATTTTGCTTCTATAGTTCTTATAAAATGAATTTTATCTTATAAAACCTAAGGTACAGATGACATTGTGTTGCCAACTGTGGAACCTGAAGGTCAGTCCATAGAAGGGGCATTATGAACTGGGCAGATTCCTTCAGATCACGTGGTAGCACACAACGTATTCCATTCTGCCACTTCATCAGCCAGACTATTGACTTTTGCCTCTTCATTATTTGTCTTAACATATTCTGTGGTTTTAATTGATAGTTAATCAGTATAGCTTCTAGAAATTTTGAGATTCATTGAACACTTCAATATGTTAGCCAGAGGAAATTAGAAATTAAAATCTCAGCCAGGCATGGTGGTACATGCTTTTAATCCCACCACTTGAGAGGCAGAGGCAGGTGGATCTTTGTGAGTTCAAGGCCAGCCTGGTCTACATAGTGAGCTCCAGTCCAGCTGAGACTAAAGGGAGACCCTGTCTCAAAAAGACCAAAAGAAAAGAAATTAAAAATATTCATATGTTTTCCAGAAACAGATCATAATATAATATTCCCCTCTTAAATACATATTGATTATGTATAATGATAGTTTTCTTTATTATATAATATATATGATATTAGTATACCTATATAGTTTAATGTATATTATGATACGTTTTTTGTTTTTTCAAGCAGGGAGTCTCCCTGTAGCCCTCAGCTGTCCCTGGAACTCACTCTGGTACAGCACCAGGCTGGCCCTTGCAACTCAACAGATATCCCTTGCCCTGCCTCCGAAGTGCTAAGATTAAGGGCAATCGGCCACCATCATCTCTCCGGCAGTTATATGATTACTTTTTATGCAAATCTAAATACCCATTGTCCCTGCCATCCCGCCCACCCCACCATAGAGCTCATGCATTTTCATCAAACATCATTTTCATGCTCTTTCCTCAGGCTTTTCTTCAATATTTCTCACATGTGGAATTGACTGTTTTGAGCAGAGTCACTGTTTCAGTCAGTTCTTTGATGCAGTCCTTTCTGTTGTTGTTGTTGTTGTTGCTTGTTGTTGTTGTCTTTTCAAATAACATGCATACTACAACTGCTTTGGGCAAAGCTCAAGGGGCCATGCAACAAGAAATACTTACAACTAGGTGAATTGGCAACTAAAGCCCCTACACGTAGCTGTGATCACGAATGAGGGATATCATTCGTATTTCCATTTTTCCTGGGACTCGTGTTATGTTCACTCAGCATATGATTCTCTATCTCCACCATTTTCCTGCAAAGCTTCATGATGCCATATTTCTTTACCTGCTAGCATAGAACTGCATTGTGTAATGTAACCCGCACATTTTCTCTCTATCCACTCATCGGTTGAGGGGCATTGGGTTGGTTCCAGCTCCTTGTATTAGTGTGAAGAGGAGCTGAAATAAACATGGCTTGCATGTATCTCGTGCGCGCGGGGTTAATTGTCTTAAATTCTTGCTACTAATTAGATCATGCTATAGTTGATTAAGTGATTAGTTCAGCCATCTAAGCAGTTTTAATCCCAGGCAAATGAATCTTCTTGTTTGTACCAAGAGTGAAGGTAACTGCCTATCTTTCCTGAAAATGTCCTTGCTCATCTTTAGAAAAGAATTCTCAGGAAACAAAATTGACTGCATTTTCAGTAAGTATTTCTAGTAGGTCTCCTTTAGGGGAAGAAGTTATTTGAGTATATTCATATTTATTCTCTTATTGTTAATCAAGTAATGGGAGTGAAGTAACAGGATTAGGAGAGTTCCAGCATACCAGGACAATGTTAGCAGATGAAAGCATAAGAAGTCAAGCAGCTGGATAATGTTGAATCTGATGTGAATTTAACAAAGCTCTACAGAGTGGGATACATACACAGTGAGAGGAGACACTAATGTTGGTTCCTCAGCTTCTCTTATCAACACAGTTGGGGTGCAGGTGGCTGTCATCAGGGAGTATGTCTTCTGCTACAGGTCTAATAGCTGACTGAAATACATTAGGGGTCTCTACTCTTAAGCAATGTCTGCCTGTTCAAGAACAAAAAGCGAAAAGGGTGTAGCTGGACGTGAGAAGATATCTGGGGGATGCTAGAAAGGGGGATAGTAGCTGGGATGTGCTGAAAGGGGGATAGTAGCTAGGGCGGGCTGAAGGGGGATAGTAGCTGGGATGTGCTGAAAGGGGGATAGTAGCTAGGGCGGGCTGAAGGGGGATAGTAGCTGGGGCATGCTGAAAGGGGGATAGTAGCTGGGGGGTGCTGAAAGGGGGATAGTAGCTGGGGTGGCTGAAAGGGGGATAGTAGCTGGGCACTGCTGAAAGGGGGATAGTAGCTGGGGTGCTGAAAGGGGATAGTAGCTGGGGTGCTGAAAGGGGGATAGTAGCTAGGGCCTGAGGGGGAACTGATGTGCTGAAAGGGGGATAGTAGCTAGGGCGGGCTGAAGGGGGATAGTAGCTGGGAATGCTGAGGGGAGATAGGCTGAGCTAAGGGGGATAGTAGCTGGGGGTGGAAGGTAGTCGGGGTGGAAAGGGGGATAGTAGCTGGGGTGCTGAAAGGGGGATAGTAGCTGGGGGTGCTGAAAGGGGGATAGTAGCTGGGACGTGATGAAGGGGGGATAGTAGCTGGGGGTGCTGAAAGGGGGATAGTAGCTGGGGCGGGCTGAAAGGGGGATAGTAGCTGGGACGTGATGAAAGGGGGTGTAGGGGAGGGATAGTAGCTGGGGTGGAGAAAGGATAGTACTGGGCTGAAAGGGGGATAGTAGCTGGCGGAAGGGGATGCTGGGGGCTGAAGGGGGATAGTAGCTGGGGGTAGGGATAGGGGTGGGCAGAAAGGGGGATAGTAGCTGGGGGTGCTGAAAGGAGGATAGTAGCTGGGATGGGCTGAAAGGGGGATAGTAGCTGGGGCGGGCTGAAAGGGGGATAGTAGCTAGGGCGGGCTGAAAGGGGGATAGTAGCTAGGGCGGGCTGAAGGGGGATAGTAGCTGGGACATGCTGAAATGGGCATAGTAGTTGGGGCGGGCTGAAGTGAGAACTTGGTCTGTGCCATCCTCACATCCTCACTTGCTCGCTCTCTCTCCCTCTGGAACTAATTCTACAGCATCTGCTTAATCTTGGAATCTGCTTTTGACAATAGCTGATTAGCACTATAAACCCTCATTCCCTAGTGACAGTGGTGGAAGAGGAAGACTAGAACCATCCCTAATAACTAAAGTAAGCTCAGGATTCATAAACAATACTAAAGGAACTACTCCGGGATCTGGTTATTTAAGCTCCTGGTGACCAAGCTTCATTATTGTCTTTGGATACTTTATAGCACCTTTTGGACAATTGTAATCAGTAAATCATGTTTTGGAGGCAAGTATCATATAAGAGAGAAATACATGAGCAGACCTTTCCCATACTGAATAAAAGGAGACTCAAGAAACATTTCGTAAAGCTTATGTCAGTTTTTAGAACTTCAGAAAAATGTGAGACACAGTGTACCCGTGAGGCACCACAGTCCAAGAATATTGCTGCTCCTCAGATGTAAAAGCAAGCAAGTATTATCCTCTTGATAAAACTGGGATGCTAAAAGATACTCTAAAGGTATATTACTAGAAAATGAGCTATATTGATAGGAATAGCTAAAATTAATTTTCTGTGTGGTTGACTTTCCTTTCTCCATTTCTTTAGGTGAGGCAGACCAGTCCACGGAATGGGGCTAGCTACATTAGGAGGGGGTCTTGGCACCTCAGTTAGCCAAATCTAGAAACTCCTTCACAGGCACGGCCAGAGATTTGTTTTCTAGGTTTTCTAGAACCTGTTAAGTTGAAAATCAATATTAATCATCACAAGGACAGAAAGCTTCAAATCAGAAGGAATGGCTGTCTCAAACCTTGGCAACTTTGAAGAAGAACAGAGAATGAAAACCGAGGAGATGGCGCCACTTTTTTTTTCTGGTGGAGGAAATAAGATTGAGAAAGATAGATAGGAGTGGATGTTTGAGAAAAGTTAGGTTCCTCAGAACTCATCTTTAGTTTTGACACAATTTCTTTAATTTCCATCTTAATTTCCTCTCTTCAGTATCTTTCATAAATCCTGATATGGTTGCTAATGCCCTCAGTAATTTTCTTACCAATTCTACAAATTCTTCTCTTAGATGCTTCTAAATTCCAATTGAAATAGGATGTCCTTTAATAATCCTTTGTTTTATTTCCTAGGACTTATAGCTCAGTGTGAAAAATAGGAATATCAAAATTCTTAATTTTTTAAAAACTCAAGTTGAATTACCATAATTACCAAACAGACAACCAACTAGAATACTAAATAGTGCTTTTACTCCAAATTCATTCTGCTTTCTTGAATGTCTGGGTTCTTTCTCTGGAAAATTGCAACTTTCCATTCAAACTATGAGATGTGTGAATTGGATCAGATTTCTGTGCTGTGCATGGGAACTGCTCCTGCAGGTCTCATCATGAACATTGTCTTCTCCCAATGTCTTTGGTTTATTCTAATTTTTTTCCTATGGTAACGTGAGGGGGCTCAAGATGAAGGATGTGCACCTCTTATATGTATTTCTCTAGCTGAGCCAGTAATGTTCCTTCCAATTCTGGGAGGAGGTATATTGTTTAGGGGTTTCTCTGTCTTCTTTGCCTATTCATTGCAACCTTGCCTTTTTTAACTTAGAAATTCTATGACATCCTGTCTTACTTACTTTCTATTGGTGTGATAAAAGCACTGTCCAAAACCAACTTGGGGAGGAAAGGGTTTATTTGACTTACAGCACAGTCTATCATCAAGGGAAGCCAAGGCAGGGGCCTGTTCCTCCCCTCTGATTCTGTGGGATTGGAGGGAATAAGGAACTTTTTTCTTCAGCATTGTTATGATGAGGCTGTGTGCTGGATTGCTTTAGTTGACAACTTGACACACCTGGTTAGACAGATAAACATAAAAGAAGGAAAGATCTCTTTCCCAAAGGAAATAAGAAATAGCTTATTCTGAGCCAAATCTGACTGGCCATGTTCCAGGAGCACAGACTCAGAATGCTTTGAGTGATGTGTTCCACTGTGAAAGAGATTAAATGAATTCTTCTAGTTAAAGAACAAAATGACTTCATAAATAAATAACTTTATCAAATACCTTGATGAGGACATGTATGTGGGGTTCAGCAAATACCGGGAATCTATGCCATAGGTTTCAGGTACTACTTGATGACAACCTTAGATTTGGGGATAGTGTAAGCCAGTGGGGTTGCTAAATTAATACATTCCAAAGTTGCACTAGATAGGCAAAAGACTGCTAGTTTAAATTCAGAAGTTGGGACTGTGATAGCTAATCTTGGCTGCTAACTGGCTGGATCTCAAATCAGTTAAAAGGAAAGCCTCTGGGCACTCCTGTGGGTGATTCTCTTGGTAAGAGTATTTGGAGTAAGAAGACACACCCAAAATTTGGGCAGCACTGCCTGGTGGCAAGCCAGATGAAAGGACATGTAAGAAGGAAGGCCTTGCTTTTGGCTGCCCGCTTTCACTTTCACCAGTAAGCTCATCTGCCATGCTGCTGCTGATTCCCTCACTGCCATTAGAATGAGCTTCCTTGGGATTCCAAGATGGACTGAAGAACAGCAGCTCCTTGGGAATCCTCCAGGCCTTCAGCACCAAATTTGACTCCAAAGGCACTAACTTTCATGGACTGAACAGCTCCATGGTTCTCAGCCATTTTAGTAAGACAAACATTGCTGGACTACTTAGACTGTATCGTGTAAGCCAGTATAATAAATTCCCTTTTAATTAATATCCATTATCTTCATTCCGTTTCTATAGAGAACTAATAGAGGGACTAAAGATAGCCCAAGATATTCTGGTTATAAGCTATAACAACATTTCAGCTCTCCATAACCACAGAAGTCATAATCAATCAATCCATAAAAATCATTAATACAGATGTACACTTCTCAGGAAACCAAAGCTCGCATTATAGTGAAGTTAAAATTCAGAAGTTCCCATGATTAGTGTAATTGCAACAGAATAAAAGGTCTGGTATTTCAGTGCAAATGGGCATGAGGCCACCTATAGAGCAATACAAAGTAAAATGCAGAGCCTCTGAATGACCTTCAGGGAGAGTAGGTCAGAGAGAGCATCTAGCCAAAGCATACAATTCAGAATCAAAGAACAAAGAAGGCATGATTAGGTAAATAAAAGATCAAGAATACTGTAGTGCTGAGTGTATCTCAGGAAAAGCAAACAAGAATCCTTTGGTCACTGGGGATATTGGTGAGGTGAAGACAGGAATAGGGCAGGATCCTGATAAGAAAACTTTTCTGGACTTTACAATGGTTAACTTTATGTTAGAAAACCTTAACAAGTCAACATTGGCCATAAATTCAGTCTTAAAAATACCAATGTACTTTTTTAGTACTGCTAGCTTTGTAACCTGAGCTGTACTCCATAAATTTGAAAAGCAAAATTGTTTCAAGAAAAGAGCTAACTTGGTATTACAGGTTTCTGAACATCAGGAGTGTATATTCTTCTGATGAATGATGTAGAACACAGTAAATAGCAGGGGTCCCAAAGGAAGGGGCTCAGCTTTTCAAATCATGAAGCAGACATGTCCAGGTCTGCATAGACTACTAGGGAAGCTGGTCATCTAACATGGGGGGAACTGGTCTTGACAGTGTGACATGCCTTGCTCATTGCCCTGACAAAATCCCTAATGCTGAAGGAAGCAATGGAAAGCCTCTCAGAAACTCATCCAAAAATTTTAAAAAACTCACGAAATTTGTTTCTCTAGAGGTGATAGTAAATGTATCCCTTGTTCAAAATATTTGTAGACCTCTACTATGTATAGTAGGGACTATAATGATAGCACAGTCCACCTGAAAGGCAGAAGAAAAAAATCTGATGTAGAACCATCAGCAACCATTCCAGAAGAACTTAGTGAGTTTGTACTTGAAGACAAAGATTGAACAACGGTGGATGCAGAAGCCACACTCAGCTTTTCGACTATGATACATGACTTTTCATACATATCAAGTAACTGTCCTTGAAATTAATTTTACTCAGTTTTATTCCAGGACCTTTTGTGGAATTTTGAAACGATTATTGTTAGCATGTTGGATTCATTAGCAAAGTAGAAACTGATCGAGTTAAATGTTGCATGTTTTATATCAGCTATCAAATGCTAAAAATAATAATCACCTAAGTGCATTTTAATAATGAATCAGAAATTTCTTCATACACTTTATGGATTCAATGCAGTTTTGAAAGCTTAATTTTTCTGGAGTGAAACAGATGTTATTATAAATGATACTGCAAATTCAATTAAGTTCAAAGTTAAATATAATATTTGTATTGATAATTCAAAACACTATATTTTGTGAAACTTGGTATCTTGAAAAAATAATTGAATTCCTAAATTAGGAAACCAATGAACCAAAAGTGTGCTTTGAATAGCCTATAGTGTAAACATAATTCATAATTGTACCAACATTAGTTTTCTACTATGGCTGTTGCAAATTGCCATAAATTTGGTGTCTTCTAATGACACATATGCCATCTTAGAGTTCAACATATTCAAAAACACCTCCAACATATATACACATTCCACACATACACACATACCAAACACTATACACACCACATACACACACCACACATACATACAAATACACCTCCACATTCACATGCACACACATACCAAACACTCAAACACCCTCTGCAGGTGCACATGCATACCACATATCCACAACATCTACTGCATACATACCAGAAACCAGACCTACCACATACACATTCAAACTCTCCTTCTCATACACACACCATACACACTATGTAACATCACCCATAAATACATTCACCACAGATATATCAAACATAACTCTTTTCACACACCCCATACATGCAATATACAAATTAGGACACAAAGTTGACTTCCCATGTCTGGAACTCTTGTAACCTATTTGGAACCCTTAATACTTAAGCTCCATGTAAGAGGTATTTTAATTCTCTCTTGCTGTTATAAAATGACCCAAAACAAAGCAACTTGGAGAAGAAAGGCTTTATTTCAACTTCCTTACTATACCAGAAAGCCAGGGAAGGGGACCAAGCTAGATAGGATCTTGGAGGCAGGAACTGAAGCAGAGACCACAGAGGAACTCTGCTTACTGGTTTGTGTCTCCTGGCTTGCTCAGCTACTTCTCATATATAAACCAAGCCCACTGTCCAGGGATGGCACTGCCCACAGTGAGCCAGGCACTCCTACATCATTCAATGGCTGAGAAACTGCCTCACATATATGACCACAGGCAATTCCAATGGAAGCAAACCTTCAACAATTGAGGTCCCCTCTTCCTTCTGGTGTGTCAAGTTGGCAGTAAGCCTAACCAGGACAGAAGTCCTTTGTCTCTATGCATTTTCCATGTTCTCTCTTATGCTGCCTTTTCTGGTCTCTTTCTTAGTCTTTCTTTGTAGAATGTTTCTCTTTGTATCTAGATAACTCTGATTCTTGTTCATGCCACAGATAAAAGAATGTTTCTTCAAGGGAACATTTTCTCTCTTTTTTTCTTATTTATTCAGGTAATATTTGCACCTTGAACCAAACCCAGGTGAATTTGATTTCCATGCCCATAATTCTAGTCACAGTCCAGTTGAAGAATTTCTTTCACTATTATCTTATAGATGGAAATAGCTATGTCATTGAATATGTAATGTTTTCAACTTTATTTTCCACAAGAATATGAGCCTAAAAGAACAAAAACCTAACCAAGGCTGAATATAGGAATGGATTTTCTCTAAAAATGACTTAATGTTTGGTAGTTTTTTTTTTTTTTGGTTACATTCCACATAGACACTTAATAGGGGACCATTTATAATCAGAATTTCCAAAGTATGAGTTTTGCTAAAGACCAGATATCGCAAGTCTATTAGCTAGTGTCTGGGAGCAAGGGAATGAAACAAATGAACCTGTGACTTTGGAAGGGCTCTTGTAGCCATTAACCTCCTGAGGAAAAAGCAAACATGATAGGCAAGACATCTTAACAAGCAAAAGAATAAGTTTTTAAAATCCTTCCTATTCTTTTAGAAAGAAGGTGTGATGTGCTAATGAGGCCTGCTTAGGGAGGTTTGCATCTTACTCTTCAAAGCTTCAGTCTCTAGGGCTGCCTCTCCATCACCCTTCATAACACCAACTTCACTATTTTCTCACTTTAGTAACTAAGGATGTTATCACTTACACTGAGGTCATGAGGGGGTAACACTACTCTCCAGGAAGCTAATGAAAAGGTAGGGTGGTGGCATGAGCTAATTGCATAGTTACCACACAATTACCAACTTGTGCTCTACTGATGCTTCTAGAGAATGGGGGTCTGTGAGAGATAGCTGCATCATAAATACTGACTACAGCATGGTATTGTAAGATAATAAATACAGCAATCGAACAATGTAATAAGAACAGCATGGCTACCATGGGACATTTTCATAAACAGGTTGATTCCCGTGAATTAAGAGGAAAAAGAAAATCCAAGTTTTCCCATCCTAACTGATCTATTTACTGCTTGAAAATGCACCCTAAAAGCCAAGATTAGGTTCATGTTTTTTAAAAACTGCATATTTATTTAAAAAAAATAAAAAGTTTTCTCTCAATATAGACTGGACGCTCATTTGATCAACTTGATTGAACATACAAGCCCCCCTGCTGGATGGTGGGACCCATGAGCTGTGTGGGTTGGGGCACAGCTGCTTGCAAATTGGTTTTACATGAAGGATGCTTGTACCCACAAATTATCACTTATTGTTAAAATAAATGAAAACAAAACAAAACAAAAAAAAACAGAGAAAGATGCAGAAAAGTTACAGCAGAATGCATGATCTGGGATGGGTAGGGGTGGGGTGGGGGGAAGGGAAAGGGATATATGCCTGAACTGAATTGGAAAATGATGTATGAAATACATAAAGCATCGATATAAAAAAAAGTTTTCTCTCTTAATCATTTGGGTTTAAAATTCTGGCTACTCAATTATTTTATTATTTCATTTTATTCACTTTGAGATACAGCCTCACGTAACCCAGGCTGGCTTCAGACTGGCTGTGTAGACAAGGCTTGTCTTGAACTCTTAATCTTCTGCCTCTAACACCCAATCCTTCTGGGATTGGAAGTATGTTCTATTATGAGCTACACTGGCTGGTAGAATTTATTTTTAACAAAATGATTTTAACCTTGTAAAGTAAAAAGAATCATTCCACTCCTAAGCATAGCATAAAACTAATTTTGTTTTTCCATAAGTAAACTAATACATAAGATGTATGCATAAAGAGTAAAGAAATAGAAATAGATTAAGCTACAGACTGAGACATATTAAAGAAAAAAAATCGGTTAGAAACTACCTGAAATTTATTAGTTTTTGTTTCTATCTAATTTTCTAAGTCTTCAAATTTGTTTATTGGTAAATATTTATATAAGTTCCTGGAAGAGTAAATTTTTTTTTGTTTTCCAAAATTGACCCTTCAAGTATAACTTAACTGATATATAATATATGAATTAAAAATTATTGAGTTTTTGTGTGCTTCATAGATAGCATCTCAATGCATCTTAGTTACCATTATACCCAGCTCTCCCTTGGCACACTCTCACAGTCTCCCACTGGAATTCATCCATGCTGTCATTTGTGTTAAAGTCCATTATGCCAAATTAATTTCCCTGACTGTTCTTCAGTGAAAGTTCATTTTCTGCACTGTAGTTAGCCTATCTAGAGTCCCTTGCTTTACAGAGGCCATGTCTTCCTCTTCCAACAGTCATCAGATGACAATATTTCTTCAGCTAAGACTGGATTCTCTTGCCCATTTCCCCAGTTCCATGCTGGGTTTTTGTCTTGTTGAGTTTGCCTGGGTCTTGTGCATGCTGACACCATTGATATAGGTTCTATACCATTGATATAGGTTCTATACCATTGATATAAGTTCTATACCATTATATAGGTTCATTTAGTGATCCTCTGAATGGTGGCTTCATTTAAAGTGATTGCGCTTGGAAAATGATTGATAGCAACTCTGACTTCATCTCATGAGAGATTTTACTGTACATGCTAAGCAGAGTCTACGCCTTTCCTATAACCCGCATAGCTGTAGAGAGCATAAGAATAAGCTTTTATGAATATCAAGCTCACTTTTCAATTATAACCAATTAAAACTGTGACACGTTTTCTGTTAATTAGCCACTATAAGCAAAGATATAGGAAACTAAGATAAAAGCATAAGTTGTTTGGCAATGATAATATATATTAATACAGCTATAGTTATTTCATCTATAGTTACTGGAGACACAGTGACCAACAGGGCATTCTCAAGTCCTAGAATTCATTCTTCACCTTTTCTAATATTTTTTGTGATGTGTTCAGTACCATGTATTTAAACAGTTCTAACAGTAGCCAACATAGCTACTAGTGCTTCTCTTCTCATTCCATGGCCAAACTAGTATCTTTCCCTGAATCTGCCTTGAATTTTTGACTTAATAAAACATTCACAGTTCATATGGAATTGTATCCCATTTTCCATGGTGGAAAAGCAAATTTCTAATTGTGCAGAACATGAATAGATTCCAGAAAAGTAAACTTTGTCACTTGTGCATCAGCTGCTTCATGCCTATAGTTATAGAAGCTGCCAAAAAAATGAAGGTTAATATTCATATACATTAGAGTTGGCTGGCTCAAATTTCACAAGTGTGGTTACTGGATAGGAGTACTACCAGCATGCAGCAAAGTCTCAGAAATGTATAATTTTAGTCATGTTCCCTACTAAATCCTAAGCTCAAAAAGTGGTTCTCCTAAGTCAGTGTTTTAACAAATGCTCCAAGGAAAGTCTGATACATACTTAGCTTTAGAATCATCTGTGGGATTAATTATGAACATACAAAAACTTCTTATGGATTAAACACCAAAGTTTTGTCACCCATGATGGGTACTTTTTGACTGTTCTCTTTCCCAATGTCCTTGCTTCAGAAACACTGCAGTTCCCATTTTAAGGAGAAAGGAGACATCTGCCAATTAAATAGCCTGGCCTAGAAATTAACTTGTAGCTTCTATTTAGAACTCATTAGATAGGGGCTGGAGTGATAACTCAATTGGTAAAGCAAACTTCTGCCTGAAACAGTAGACTTAAGCATGAAAAAATTTTAAAGTGACTGAGAAAAAGATGAAAAACATGTTTGGCAGAATCTATGAGTTCTGGTGGGGTGGGGATGGGGCAAGGAGGGGGAAATGGGTCTGGACTTGATTGGGAATTTTTGTATGAAAGCTTCAATAAAAAATTGGCTTTGAAAAAATAAAAGACTCTAAGATATCATTTCACTCCAGTAAGACTGGCTAAGATCAAGAAAACAAAAGACACCAAATGCTGGAGAGATTGTCAGGAAAGGCTGTGGAGAAAGACTAATGTCTGAGTTTTTAAGTGTGCCTCCTGGAATAGAAATTAAGTAGGTATGTACTATGACTCCAACTTAATACCATCAACGGTTTACCAAGCACTTCACTGATGCTCTGCATAGATCTGCTTTGCAATTCAGTTTTCTAACTGGATATATTTTAAATATTATCATATACGTTATAGGATTCTAGCATCTTTGAAAGGAGCATCTCACTTTCTCTTTCAGTTAAAACTGGACAGTTTAAGCTCAGTGTGGTGTCTTATACTTGAAATCTTAAGCCGAGGCAGAGGTTGCTCTTACAACACTATTAACCAAAAGCCACTCATTTTAGCTTTAAAAGTGAGTTTCTCTTTTTTTTTTTCCTCATGCAAATGTAGCTGGAGACTCTTCTGTACAGTACTCACTTCTGCAAACCCCAAACTGGTAGAACACTCACTGTGTGGATCATGAGCATATGGATCAAGTCCTTGCACATCAATACGATCATCTAGTCTGCACCATCGAGGCAACCTAGTGTGAATGGGACTTATCCCCATGTATGCAGCAGCAGCTGCCTCCCCAGATGACTACTGGACTGGACATTTTATCTTTCTCATTGCTCCTGTGACTCAGTTATGTAGCTTATCCAGAAAATCCTAAAGAGAACAGAAAGCATAAGTATATTTACAGAGAAGTAACTAAGTGTCTGTAAATGAAACACTGGACTAAGGAAAACAAAACAAAACGAAAACAAAAACAAGCCTAGGTATGTAGCTCAGTGGTAGAGCACTTGGATAGCAAGCCCCAGGTCACTAGAGTTCAGTCCCGTAGTTCCATAAAAGGAAAAATTGGTTTGGGGAGATGACTTATGACAATGGTAAGTTTAAAGAATTGTAGAAAGTGAGGAAATTGTTTAGAAGGTGGTCCACAAGCCAATGCTTCTATAATAATGCTATTTAAGAGAAAGATTTGAGTCTGAATATCATTTAAAGAACCAAGTGACATTTTTTTTCATAAGGAAAAATTATAAGATTGTGTGGCATTGCCAGGGAGGATGAGAAAAAAAAATCTTAGAAATAGTAGTTGTCATGAGATGTTTGAGGGAAAGAGGTAAGAAATACAGATAAAAGAATGTTAAGAAGGTTAAACATAGACTCTGGTAGGCTTAATATAAGGATTGAACATGTCCTTATTGGATTTACCAATGAAGAAGCCACTAAGGCCTTTTCGGAGAGCAGAGTCCGTGGAGTGGAACCAACTAAAGCCGGATTACGGTGGGCAGAGAAGTGAATGGAAAGTGTTGATAAGGAGACCATATAGCGCCTTGCCTAGTGATTCTTGGCTGCCAGGGATACTAAACAAGGTAACACCAGAGGGGCTGCCACAGAGACAGTAAATTTTATTTTTGCTTTTAAAACACTTTTGAGTTTGTTGGCAAGACTTGAACTTATTTGTAACCTGCAGGGAAGATGCTATTGAAGATGGACCATTTGAAGATATAAGAAAAAGAAATAATTGATAGAACAAGGCTAGTCGTGGCAGGAAGGGATGGGATCAAGAACACAGGTGGAGGGATTAACCTTAAACAGGAGTTGAATCTCTTCTTCCTGTGAGAGCATCAATATTTCTTCCTGCAAAGGGGAAGGTGCACTTAGATCTACATGGATACACAAGAGACATACAAAGGGTCTGACTGTTGTAGTCTTTGCTTTTATCTGGTGTCTGATCTTGATTGGAGGCAGGAAGGAGACCAGGAAGGCAGAACTGGTGGCTTCACCCACCAATATTAAACCGTGGCAGGAATCCCAAAGCAGTGACTGTCAGTTTTTGAAAGCAGTCTCTACCCTTAATTAATACCAACAAAATGCAGTGGCACTTTATCACTGATGTTTTTAAATTCTATGCCTCAAAACAAAACAAAACAAAAACACCTTGTGTAATTGACCGATCACTCACATATGGTTTCTAACACTCATCAATATATCCTGGGAGAGGAAAACTGCATCTCAAGGCACAGAAAATAAATTCAAATTCATCACCTTTAATTGTAGATATTTAAGATTTTTATTCTCTGACTCTTATTTAAAAATCAACTGTTCTTTAAAAAAATAGGATTATTTGCATACAGAATAGAAGAACATGTTCAGAACATCATCACTTTTTAGGAAGTGAAATTTGAAATTAGGATGAAGCAGTAAGAGAAAATAATGTAGCTCTATTCATTCATGGGTACATCTTTTGGCATTTCAAAGAGATCTTTCAAGATCTGTTTGTCTCATCAAAAATATGTTCATTACTTGTAATTAAAGTAGAAATGGACATAGGTTATAAGAATAATCTGTGATACAGGGTTGTGATGTATTTGTCCAAAATAGTACTGAACATATGAAGTAACTGAATATTATTTGCTTATAAAAATATCTCTTTATTCCTACTGGATTTTACAGACAGTGGCAATTAACTGATTTTTCTTTTCTTTTCGGTTGGTTGTCTGATATCTTACACTCTCTGTGCCTTCAAGCAAATGTTTCTGCAGGAAGTCTCTATTTTCTTCCATCACATGAGTTACCCTGGTGTCTTTTTGTTTCTTTTCAGGATGACATGGAAGGTTCCAGCAAGCTTCACTCCACAGCTCATCAGCCTCGGGATTTATACTGTCAGCTTCTTCACCTATAAAATGGTGTTAATGGTACAGATTTTCTAGAAATTCGTAAATACTCAACGTGTTAGCTAATTAAAATCTCACGAAGTAAAGCTTGGCACACGAAGCACTCCAAGGGGGAGAGCTGCTGTCCTTAGCATGGAGGGATCGTTTACTAGGTGTCGTACTCAGCAAATCTTCTCAGATGTTCTATATTTTATAATGTGAACCTCAACAAAAGAAATTTGAATGTTGCCTCAAATCAAGTAGATATTGATTTTGATATTTAGTGAGGTCAAACTTTGAAGGAAAATAATACTTATAACAGGACACCAGAAGCCAGTGTGTAGTTGGACTTGGTGGCTCACATCTGTAATTTCAGAAGCTGAGGGGCTGAGATAGGATGATTAACAAGTTCCAGACAAGCCTGGCTACACAATGAGTTCAAGGTCAGCCTCCTTATATAAAGGGAAACTACCTCAAACAAACCACAAAGAAAGCTAGGGTGTAGCTAAACTTAGTGGCTCAGGTTTTAATCCCAGTGTTAGGAAGACAGAGCCAGGAGGATCACCATGTATTTTAGGGCAGCCTGGGCTACAAGTAGCAAGACCTCTGAACAAACAACTAAAACAAAAGTATGTAAAATGAATGCAATTTCTTCTCTCTTAAAAACAACAACAACGACAACAACCAAAAAACAACAGGGGATAGTTTGGTGTGCATAACTTCTAAGTTTAAGCAGGAAGAACTTAGTCTTTCTTTGAAAATCTTCAAAACAAGAATTTAATCCAAAAGAAGTGAGACAGAATAAAATGTACACGTGAAAAATACGCAAATGAAACACTAATGTCATAATAAAATGACCCTCTGAGTAAAGGTGGAGAAACGGTGATCTCTAAGCACAGAAGAAATGGAAGATCAGCTGTGATTGCTATGAAGCCCTTCACACAGTCCTTCCTTTCCTTCAGCTTTAAGCTTCCGTTTTCCTTTGTATCTCAGACTGGATTTCTGAAGAACAGCCAGATTCAGTCTTGACATCTGGGATCGGCATTTTCTCTTTCGCCCACTAGGTGGCAGGTGTAGGATTCTGAATACCTTTCAGAAGCTGCATGACACCCACTTTTGCAACAGCTTTAGATGAGAAAGGGCCATAGGCTCAAAGCAGGAACTTCTAGAAAACGACTCTTTTTTTTCCCCTCCACACCTCATCCCCGTTTCCTACATAATGTTTTGATTTTTTTTTTTTTGAACGGAAAGAAAGACTGGTAAAACTGGTAGAGGAGTATGGGGTTTCTAATAAGGTACTTAAGATCTATCTAGAATTACAAAGTAAAAGAACGTTCTTGCATATTTAGCTCCTTTATTTAAAAATTGTGAAACTCCAATCAAGCAACAAATCTGTACTTAGGTAGTCATGGATTCTCTCAGGAAACCTTTTAGATTTTGTTTGTTTTTTACCTTTTCCCTCCAAACGAATGAATTCCAAAATAGTATGCTAAGTGCAATATCAATCCTTTTATTTTCTCACAGTTAAAGACTCTGTAGAGCCTCCCAATAGAGGGACTGTTACAGAATGCACCAGGGAAGAGATTAAAGAGATTCTTGCTGCCCTCTCCCCACACTTGTAGGAATCTTTTATTTTTTTAATGCTGGCTTGAAATGAAGTTGAGAAAACTGAGTTTTCTGCTTTGAAGGGTGTGTGCCTTTCCACTAAAGGGCCAAGGCTCTGGCAAAGTAAAGGGCCAATCTTTGTCACCGAGGGGTTCATTGCAGAAAAGGGTGTGTTCTGCAAAGACAAACAGGTCTCACAGATAGTTGCCAAGGGCACCAAATACATCTTTGCATTACACCTTGAACCAGTGTGCTCATATCACCTCTTTTATTGCATGCACCATAAATGACTGTAAAAGTTTGCAAATCTTGCAGAGACCTTGGCAATCAATACTTCAACAGGAAATTTACAAAGAGGAGGGTGGAAGGCGAGAAGAGGTCCATCCTAGTAATTTGCTTTTTTTGCCACAAGAACCATGTGCTGACATGGAGAATTATTTAGTGTTCGATTTTCACAGTGTCTCTGTCAGATATGTAACACACTCAGAGCAGTTTCAATTTAGATGTTCTACTTGAAATCTTGCCTTTGCATTTTTTATGAACATGTAGAACAGCTCTGGGAACATTCCCGTGGGCTGCCTTATGTAAACTGGTACTCCTGAGCTGTGACTTGACTGCAAAATAAAAGTAATTGTCATCTGGGTTAGTGTGGAGTCAAGATGGATAGCAGGCTGATCCCCAAGTGCAGTGCCTGAAGCTTTAATGTTTTTAAGCCTCTGATTCACTCTGCTACCCAAAGGTCAGGCAAACATCTGGACCCTTTCTTTTGTTTTGTTTTTAGGGCGATGAGAGAGAATTAATCAGTCAGTGTGTTGAGGTTCAATCTGGCTTTTCAATTGACTTTCTTATTTTCTCTTATTTTTCTATTTTCCTTTTCTTTGCCTTTCTCTTCTTTTTGATTTGTTCTTTTCTTCTTGTACCACTTTAAGTTCAAGTCGTGAGGAGACGGAGCCTGTTGGAAAGCTTAACTAGACAGCAAGGGAGGGACCCAACCCTGAACAGAGTTTCAGGATTGCTGTTGCTCCAGGACCAGGGGCCGACCTCTTTGGAGGTGACTGCTCAGTGTCACATAGATGACCCAGTCTGGTACTGGCAGTTGTGGGCTAGTTTTAGGATGCTAAGGAGCCAAAAGATTGCAGGCCCTTTACAAAAGGTCAGAGTCCCGTCGAAGGAAGCATGGTGAATACAGAGGCCCTTCAGACGGATCCTGCGACTATCTTCGCCCTTGTTTTCACCCAGCGGGTCCAGCCTTTCCTTCTCTTCCTCCCAGGCCCAGTGACCTGAGTTCTGGCCTTCCCTGCTGATGCATAAAACATTCCGGTGGCCTCCAGGGAGTTTTAGAAATTTCAGTGGAGGCTGTTTTATCCGTTGCTTTACCCCAAGGTCAAATACAGCTCCGTCAGTTGAGTAATGGGACGCGCCCGGCACAGCTCGCGACTCTAATTTCATCAAAGGTCTTTTCCAGGCAAGTGACTTTGAAGATATCGCTAGGATTCGCCCAAATCTGGAGGGTTATGGGCTCGCGCGCGAGCGTGTGTGTGTGTGTAAAACACTATGCGCTTTATATATATTTTTCCTTTTTTATATCCTCCTCCTGCAAGTCAATGTGAGCGAGCTTGGGCTGTTATCTCCCTTGACTACGCCCGCGAGCATTGATGACTGGCTGTGGCCTGAGTACCGATGAAAGCACGGAGAAGGGAGGCTTTGAACCTGACTAGCAAAGGTGTCACCTATCCTCAACCAGGAGATTAGATCTGGCCTCTCTCCCTCTTCGGTAGTTTAAAGTATAGGACACAGGGGACGGAATTGTCTCGCAAGAGTGTGCTCCGGAAGCTCAGGGTAGTAGATACCGAATCACCCTCAAGAGTCAGCTGTGGATGCTCAATCCAGACCTTTCCCCAGAAGTTCCTTGCCTCCGCTGGCTCCTCCGCAGGTCCCCTCGGCAGGCTACTGTTTATAAATAATGGCTTGGAGACCAGCTCGGGAAAAGCTGGACTTCTGGGGCAAGCTGCATGGCCTTGGGAAGAGAACAAGAATGGTATAGAAAAGCTGACCCCAGAAGGAAGAATGCGTACAGGAAGAAAGGAGAACTTCAATAAGGTGTTGAGCATTTGGTTAATAGGGTAAAATACATGGGTGTAATTTTCCTCAGCCATCAGCTAGCGAAACCGAGCTTCTCCCTCCTCCCCTACTCTCTCCACATATTTCGAGAACCTTTCCCTGAAACATTCTCCCCATCTCTTCTTCTTGTGGCCCACTCCCAACGCCCAGGGAACATCAGGGGACAGCCCTAAATTAGTACATCTTTCATCTTGAGCAATTTAAAGCCATGCCATGGAGAATCGTGATAAATTAGCTTCAGGAACAATATGAGGAGGCTCGGTCGTTTGGCTTACCTGGTAAAACTGCCAAACTCCAGAGACAGGGCAGCCTCTTTACTGTCTTTTATCTGTTAAACGCTTCATTTATTCTCTCTTTCATTCATTCATCTAAAACTACTCCCCGCTTGTTCTTGACCCAGAAACTCGTCCCAGCTCAGTAACCTTTCCTGAGACTCTTTTTGCACTGAACAAAATCCAACACTTCTCTTTCATAATATCTAAGACTTGACACAGTTTGCTTCCTTGGATGTCCAGACCCGTCTCTCAGTCAAAAAACTGCTTTCAAATTCTCTGGTAAAGGTTCTATACATTGGGTCAGCATTATTCTGAATGCAGAACCAACAGTTATTTCCCGGTAGATCAGCGATCCTACCATACAACCAGCAGACATCGATCATATAAAACCAAACCTACTGCGGGGCGTGGTGGCGCACGCCTTTAATCCTAGCATTCCGGAGGCAGAGGCAGGAGGATCTTTGTGAGTTCAAGGCCAGCCTGGTCTACAGAGCGAGTTCCAGGACAGCTGGGGCTACAGGGAGACCCTGTCTCAAAAAGATTAAAAAAAAAAAAAGCCTATTGATATTATGGCTCAACGGTGAAATTAACTCAATCTTTTTAAATTAAAATATGATTTCTTTCCTGGGAGTACAAGTTATTGGTGTCCTAGAAGCTTTTGCCAATGCAGAGGGGGAGCGGCTCATCTCTGCTCTTTCTGTGTTTTAGGCTAATTACATATTTGCAATTTAGCATATTATTGGATACCTTTCACAATCTGAATATCTGAAAATATTTTTTTAAAATAACGTCCAATCCACATGAGGTCTATACTCCACACACCGGTGGGTGACTTAAATAATCAGTGTAACCCATTAATTATAGCTCTGACCGCTCATCCCGGGACCACTTTGCTGACGGGGCTCGCAATGAGCGCCCAAAGAATGTGTTTTGCTCTAAAACTCGAAAGAAAACAGTATATGATATGCCTCCTTTGTTCCTGTTTCTAAAACAGCTAACTCCTTGTTTCTAAAAGGGTCTTTCTATATGACAGAAGGAGGGGACTGAGAAAGTTTAGTAAATCCGATATAAAAAGGAAAAAAACACAAAAAAACTCCAACTTCTTTGATCTCCCCAGCATTGTTATTGCAGTCTTAAATAACAGCCAAACCCCTGGTTAGAAAAGAAAATCCTGTGGATTAAGTAACTGTTTATTCATGGGCATAATTACTTGTTGAACCCGAAGTCATTTATTCTTGCGACTGCGAAGTTAAATTAATGATATTTAATCGCAGATCTGACTGTATTCATAGTTCACAAACTCCAGGCCAAGAAGCGCAGTGCCCCCATTTAATGTGTCAGGCACTTCCAGAGGAAGACGTTCTGGAAGACACCGATGGGTACCGGAGGGAGAAAGGGAGGTTTTCCATGGGATACATATGTTAAAAAGGTCCTTAATGACTGGAAACCGCAGGTGTCCGGAAGGAAGAGCGTTCCCCCTTCTCTTCCCAGAAGGAGCGTGGCGGAGCATCCGGGAGGCTGGTGCTCTGAGGCCAGAGCCGCAATTTGAAGAAGTGGCAGCGCAGTCCCCTAGCGGTGTGGCCGCAGACCTGCCCCTAGGAACCCGTTTAATTCCTTTTAATGATACTTCCGCCCTTTTCTGGACCTCTGCGACTCTGAATTAGATCCGCATTCTAGGGTCAGCAGGCTTCTCCCTGTCATCGTTGGCCCTAAAGCATCTCGCTTGCCGGAGAGGACAGCCTAGATCAGGCTTGTCTGTGACTGCGGAGGGTGGTCCTGGGTTGCGGGATGCGAGGCGCGGCCCGACCTGGCAGGGCTGGTCTGGATCCCGTACATGGGGAGGGGTCAGCTCAGGCTGAAGCGTCCAGCCCTGCGAGCCTTCCCTGGCGGGAGATCTAAGCCTGTGGCGTGTGCCAGTCACCCGGAGGCTGCAAAGTCCCCGACGGCCTCGGGGCAGCGAAAGTCTCTGTGCCTCGGGGCCTGGGAACAGGGAAATGATCACACCCGGACGGCGGCCGCCTCGCTGCTTTCAGTTTTCATTGAGGTTCGCTGGTTACTGTTTAACATCCCCACCCACGTTTCAGTTTGTTTAGTAAATCGATCGCACTGTGGGAGTCAGGCCGCGGCCCAGCCGCCATTGAGCAAAGCTAATATTCTCCCAGCATATGGTCTCCAAAATCCTTGCTAGAGATCGGGGAAAACAAACAAACAAAAACAACCAAATCCTTGGGCCAGCGCTCCCGGAGCCCCACCCCGCCTCCCAGCTCCAGCTGACCGCAGACTTCCCGGGCTCCAGGCAGTGCGGCGGGCGCGGGACAGCGCAGCCCGGGCTGTAGGGGACCCGGCCGTTGGGATGCGGCGAATGCCGCTCAGCTGACTGCGACGCGGGAGCTCCGGGAGCCGCCCCGCGCGGGTAAGTTGCTGCGCCCGGCGCGCGAAGCCCACTCCACGCCTGGCCGCGGTCCCGCAGGAGGAGTCTCGGCTTCCCTGGGGCGCTGGCGGAGAGCGTGCGTCCTGAGAGGCTGAGTCCCTTGACACTCAGGCCTGAGAATTGAAGGCAGATCCCTTGAGGCCTCCCTGAGCCTCAGGTGCAGCAAAAAGAAGAAAGGTTAGAGGGAAGGATGCTGGAGGAACAGAATATGCAAGGCCTGCGCCTGGAAAAAAGCAAAATAGAAGTTGCATTTGTTTTGGCTATTGAGAAATCCTTGGTGGCTGGCCCTGGTCACGTGATTCAAGATCTCCCTGGGCGGGCAAGGGTTGAGGGGGAGGTTTCCTGGAGGTTTTTAGTGTCCTGGGCCCAAGGCAGGACATCAGAATGAATTTTCCTGGATTGTAGAGGTTTGGGGGGGGGGTGTTGGTGCCCCTCGGTCTTTGCTCAAGTCTGCTCACAACTATTCCCCCAGATACATTTTGGGAGTGGAGATATACTAGTAGTTATGTTGGGGACTATTTTTGAATATGTTACTTTTGAAGTCTTAGTTTCTTTTGGAAGATTTATCTTATTCAATGCTGAGTTAAACCAAATTTGAGTTCACAGTCATTCGGTGTGTAATGGGAATGAGCCAGAATGCAACAAGATGGTTGAACTGTGATAATGCATATCCGATGGATGTCCTTTTAAGGATATCTGTAAGCCCCGTTAAAACACTCCTTTCCAACATGCAAAGCAATCTTAGTTTTCACACAAGGCTAAGGACTGGAAAACAAAGGTATGGGAGTTCTAAACGTTCTGGGGTGCTCAGCGAACTGAACCTCACTGACGGCCAGCATTTCCTAGGTGGCCTTTAGTTAGTTTATCTGGTTCAACAACTTAAATTTACCTGCTGCAACTCTTTTCTCCTCACAAGTATGCTCTATAATTCCTGCATCTCGGCTATTACCATTTATTCATAATATTCCCCAGGCTCCTGCCCCTTCAGCAGCCTGGCTGTAGTCTCACTCTTCCCCTCAAGCTGCACCCATCTAAAGGCCTGGAGCCCTGGACCAGGTAGTGTCAGGTTCCCTTGGCTCCCCTTGAAGGGGTGGGATTGCAAGACAGAAGAGAAGTGCTGGTTTTGGTCAACTTTGTGTTTTCATTTTTCACTTTTCAAAGCAGAGTGGAAAATGGGAGCAATTTGTCCTCTCTTTGCCACTCCTTTTGACTCTCCATTTATGGGCCTACAAATCCAAGAACGAGAACATCAGAGCACACCAGGAAGGTACAACCCTTAACTAAATTGCTACTGTAAAGATTTCACAGGAGATTTTAGCCTGCAATCATATTATAAGCACATAGCACAGCACAAATTAATTGTAGGCATTTAAGAAAATAGTAACTCTATTTTGTGTCCCATCATTAAATTCCCAAACTGATGAGTAGTGTTTCAATAAGAGAGTGGCATCATTTTAGACGTTGATAGCCAGTGTTGAAAGCCTGTAACTGTATATACATTTTGAGTGTTCCATTATTTTGAAAATCTTTGTTATTTCTATGGATTCCAGAGAAAATACTAGTCTATGCAACAACATGCAAATTGTAGTAAAATATAAAGTAAACATTCCTACCTACTCCACCTGAATGAGCCTCTCTTGACATTTGGGTTTATGTCTCTTGCAGTCTTCATGTGTATAGGTAATGAACGTTTGTTTAGTTGCTTAAAAAAATGAATAATGATTCACATTATACTATTGTTTCTAAAGACCCTACAAAAGACTTACTGTACCTCTATAGCCCTGGATAACAGTTTTAATATGTTGGCACTCTCTTTTTGAAAAAAATACCTGTCAGTTTTGGAGTTTGCTATATGGATATTATGTAAACCTTCCCCGAGAAGAGTTAAGGAGCTTGAGAATTTAGCTTCACAAGTAATAAGGAATTTAACGAAGCTTTGAAATGCTATCATAGAACTCAGTGGTAGAGTACTTGGCTAAGATGTCCTTGGCTCCCAGCACCATCATTGTATTTTGGGCTTGTAAAAGATGCTACTGTGTTTGTTCCCATTTACAGAGGAATGGCTGTAGATATTGGTACATGGTAAGTTAGAATTTCTATAGGTGCCACTGTGGTGACTCCATAGTGGTTCTTGTTATTTCAGTGGTTCTTGATAACTGATGTGCCATTATCCCAGCTCCATACTGACATATATAGATACTTATGTAACTCACTCAATACCAACTTGCCCATCCGCTGTGATCAAACCTTAAACAGCAGATCTGCCTTAATGTCCATACTTCCTACCTTGCATTTTGATACCTGGGGGTAGAGTGCAATTTTATGTGATAGAAGCTGCTGATAACTTCAGGTGTGCCATTCCTGGGAATACCTTTCATTTGATCATGGTGGTTTTCTGTAAAATGCATAAGTAGTTCCAAGAGTTTGGGCATGTTTTATCATTTGGGGGAACATGAAGGCCTTTGAGGCTGCCTAGCTCCTTGGACTGTTGGGTGGCTTCCAAGTTGAGAACAAGCTTTGTTGTTGGATAGATAGTTTGTTCCCCTGCTCAGTTATTTACTTGTTGTGTGCTTAGGCAAGTTAGCCCTTTAGAGACTCCCCTTTCCCATTTTGGAAATTGTGCAATTATAATTTATAGAATAGAATTTCTGTGATCTTTGATGTTAGTCTATGGAAAACATTTAGAAGGGTGCCCAGCACATAGATGTACTGATAAAGTGAGATGATTTATTCAAAATACAGATTACTTTGTAGCAATTTTTTATTTTTATTTATTTTCATATGTGTATGAATGTACTGTCTGCATGTAGGTTAGTGCACCCGTGTCGTGCAATGCCGCGGAGGTCCGAAGAGGACGTAGGATTCCCCCAAAACGGGAGTCAAAGATGATTCTCAGCTGTCATGTGGATGCTGGGGATTGAATCTGGGTCTTCTGCAAGAGCAGTTGGTGCTCTTAACCGCTAGGCCATCTCTCCAACCCTGTAGCAATTTTTAAGTGTTTATTTTCACTTTTAATTATGTACATGCCTCTCTCTCTCTCTCTCTCTCTGTCTCTCTCTGTCTCTCTCTGTCTCTCTCTGTGCATGTGTGTGTGTGTGTGTGTGTGTGTGGAAGAGCCTGTGGATGACAGAGGTGGCTATCACACCCCTAGAGCTGGAGTTATAGGTAGCTCTGCACCATCCAATGTGGGTGCTAGGAACCAAATTTGAGTCATTTTGCAAGAGCAGTATGCTCTCTTAACCACTGAGCCATCTCTCCATCTCCAATTTGTGGGAATTTTTTAATGAGTATAACCCATTTTTTACTTATTCTTTACTAAGAGATTATTATATATACATAACAAAGGGCATCTGACTTTAAGAACTTATAGATCCCTAGGAACCTGGCAAAATCCTTTGAGAGGCCTAAGAGATACAAGGATGGGGGCCGGAGAGATGCCTAGCAGTTAAGAGTACCAACTGCTCTTGCAGAGGACCCGGGTTCGATCCCCAGCACCCACATGGTGGCTGAGAATGGTCTTTAACTTCAGTTCCAGGGGAATCTGATGCCCTCTTCTGACCTCTGCAGCATTGCACAACACAGGTGAACAAACCTACATGCAGACAGTACATTCATACACATAATAATAAAATAAATAAATTAAAAATTAAGAAAAGGGATACAAGGATGCCTGCCATAGATAGTCCCTGACTTCCATAAAGCCTCTTGCTCTACAATGTGAAAGAAATTCACCTCCAGCATAGTCCAGCGATAGCTTGACACTGGGATGGATTGTGTTCAAATTTCACTTTCACCCTCTCTGGAGCCTAAAGCAAGTTACTTCATGCTTTAATTTAAAGAAATATAAAGTGGGAATAATTTCCCTCACCCTCAGATTACATGTGGATGGACTCTTACATTATTTAGATGAAACATTGTATTTATTGAAGAATCATACCCCAATATGACACCACAAACTTGGCATAAACATCTTAGCAGTACTTGTCCATCCTCTTCAAAATCATTCCCTGACATCATATGGATCTGTTGGTCTAATTTTTTTTTTTGGTCTTTTTGAGACAGGGTCTCCCTGTAGCCCCAGCTGTCCTGGTACTTACTATGTAGACCAGGCTGGCCTTGAACTCACAGAGATCTGCCTGTCTCTGCCTCCTTAGTGCTGGGATTAAAAGCGTGCTGGTCTAATTTTTAATGTATTTGAAACTTTAAGTATTATTCCTCTAGGATTACATACCATGCTGTAATTTGTTCTTATTGTCTGAAGGTGTGTAGAATCTGTAATTCAAAATATTAGTTTCTTGCCGGGTGTGGTGTCACATGCCTGTAATCCTAGCACTTGGGAGGCAGAGGCAGGTGGCTCTCTCTGAGTTCAAGGCCAGCCTGGTATACATAGTGAGTTCCAGGAGAGCTGGGCTACAAGGAGACCCTGTGTTAAAGAGACAAAAAAAAAAAAATCAGTTCCTTAATTTAGGGATCATGGTTGTGGGTTTCAATGGTAGCTGATTATATTAATTCAGCCAGAATTAAGTTATAGGGATAGTACCAAGTGCCTAAAAAGCAAATAGGAAGACTGAGTGCTTAGAAAGCAAACAGAATGTAGTTTCCCCACCCTCAAACATAAGTAATCTACTGGGAAGACAAACACAGTGGTCCGGTCAGAATACAAAGTATAATTACCATAATGCTGTGGAAACTGGAAGCCCAAAGGATGCATTTAGCCTGAGTTGCCTGGAGAGACTTCATGGAAGCATCCATTCTGTTCTGATTAGAACATGTGGGGGGAAAAACTAAAAAGTACTGAAAGCAGGTAGATTGTACCTAGAGGAGGAGTCCTGGCAGGAGATAAAGTGGAATGGAGAAGCACAGGCCCACACGGTAGCTGAACTGAGTATGGGAGATAGAGATCCCAGCTGAGCCGGCTGCTCAAGGAGACACCATCAAACTACTTAGGTCGATTGGATAATGAAGTTTTAAAGAGATCTAATTTTTTTTAAGATTTGCAGCATTTGGGGAGATAAGTAAAAAGGGAGATGAGAGACAGAGTGGAGAGTTGGAACCTTCCAGTGGTGCAGTAGGGATAGAGGACAACGGGATGAAGACAGTGAGACAGTGGAGGCTGAAGACCACTGCAGCCAACTTCTCCAAAGTTGGATAGAGGACTCTCATTGGAGCACAGTTATTGTAGTTCTACAACTTGGCCTGTTCTGAAATGCTAAAGTCCATTTGGTCATTCAAGGGGGCTGTTCGCTATTTAGGAAGACTGCCTCCCCCCCCATTTTGGTTAAAGCAAAGTAATTGCTATTTCCAGCAAGAGTTTTTTTTAAGACTTTTCTTTTTATTCTTTTATTTATTTTATTTTTATGTGTAGGAATGTACTGTCTGCATGCAGGTTTGTGCACCCGTGTCATGCAACAACTACTCTCTTCCTAATTGTAGTTTTCTTCTTTGTCAGTTCCTGAGATAGCAAAGTTTTGTTCAGAAGAGAAACTTTAGAAACCATTTAACTTCCCACTGCTCTTAATGAAAAGTTTGTATCCTTATATCACTAGACTTGTAACATGTGCTATGGGCTCTGCCTTATGAGAACTGTTAGTTGAGTCTTCAGGTGGAACAGATCTCTTTTAGTTCCTCAAATGTACTTTGCCATTTGCCTTCAAATGTGCCATTTCTACCAATTCGAAAACTCTCAATAACAATCACGGCTATTTTTCGTTTGCATCCCTCTAAGCCTATTTCCATTTACATCACAAATCTTCATGTGCATATGCTGTAAACATGTTTCCCAGACCCTTGTCTTAGCATCTCAATTTAATTGCATCTTATTCTTTCTTGATTTTATTAATTATTAACTTCATCAAGCATTGTGGTTATATATTTAATGACCTAAACTGACTGTCAGGTCTCTGAGGGTAGGGATTGTCAGTATAGGGGACTCCTTTTTGGATGGATAGTTAGTTGAAACTTCAGGAGTCAGTATTCATTGAATGAATAACTGTAACAGGGCAGTGAAATGTCATGCCAATAATAGAATTAAGACATTTATTGAGAGCCTTACTTTCAAACCCTGCACTCTGTATTTTAAATTAGCCATGGATTAGGAAACTGTTACCTTCTAAGGCTGTCATGTCTGAAGGAAGATAAACACAAGACAATTATTATTCACTGTCATGCACTTAATTGCTGAATTCTGGGGAGACACTATAGGCACCTGGCAAAGGTCCGTTAACTTTTCCTGAAGGAGTTTGCAAAGAGATAATGTATAAATTCATGTCGAATTTGAGGTATCATTTACATTCAGTAAAATCCCTTTTTAATATACAGATTGCACAGAATTGTGACAAATGTACACAGTTATGTAACCATGTCCACAATGAAGACATGAACCATTTCTGCATCCCTGCCCTTTGGATTAATACTCTGTACACTTGTGTTGTCGGCCTCCCTGGGCACTCCTCAGAAAATGCAGGTCTGAATTTGGCCCATAGTGTTGCCTGTTTCAAAATATTATATAAAATAGAATCACACAGTATGTAGCTTTCTGTGTTTGTTTTAATTTAATGCAATTACTTTGAGATTCATTCATCTTGTTATATCTATCAACATTTTATTCCTTTAGGAGAAAATCTCAGATTTATGAGGTATAATTAACATATAATAAAGTGTGTGTATTTAAAGTATATAAATTTGCAAAAACTTTTCAGTTATGTATATACATCTGAAACTACCACCACAATAAAGATAATACATCAAACACGCCGAAAGTTTCTTCAAGCTTTTTCCTCTGTAAACGGTTCCGCCTGCACCTGCCTTGCTCCGAGGCCCTCATTGCTCTTTTGCCCCTGGAAATTAGTTTGCCTAGTCTGGAATTATATATCTATGAGTCCAGAGAGTATTTGTCTATACCTTGTTTCTTCTACTCAGAGTAATTGCTTTGACAGTCATTACTTTATAATTTATGTGTGTATGTGTGTGTGTATGTATGTATCTATTCAGGTTTGTGCACCATGTGCTTGCAATACCTGTGGGGGCCCAAAGAGGACAATGGACCCCCCTGGAAGTGGAGTGACAGATGGTTGTTAGCCACTATGTGGGTCCTGAGAACTGAATCTGGGTTCTCTGCAAGAGAAGCCATTGCTCTTTATTGCTAATCCATCTCTCCAGCTCCTGACATTCAGTACTTTTTCTCTCATGTGTCAGTCATTCACTATTTAGCTTTTTGAAGAACATAGTATTGTTTAGACACTCCATAATTTGTTTATCCACATGTTGATAAACTTTAGCTCCTTTCCAGACTTTGGCCATTACAAATAAAACTGGTATGAACATTCTCGTACAAAGTTTTCGTGTGGACATACGCTTTGGTTTGTTTAATAAAATTACCTAGGAGCATAGCTGTGCCTTGCAAAGGAAATCATAAAACTTGTTCTAGACTGCATGCACTATTTTACGTTCCTGCCAGAAGTATTTAAGATTTACAGTTTCCTCACACCCTTACTGACAGTTGGTATGGTCAACCTTGAGCTGGGACATTTCAAAAGTCGTGGGATGATATAAGAATGTCATCTTAATTTGTGTTTCCCTGGTGACTAATGATGCTGACCATCTCTTCATGAACTTATGAAGTTTTCCCTCATGAAACTTTTCTTCAAAGTTTGTTTCCTCTCTACTTATTTAAAGTGACTTGTCTGATTACTGGGTTGTAACATGTCTAGATATAGATAAAAGCCCTTTATAAAATAAACTTCTGAAAATATTTTCTCCCTGCATGAACTCATTCCAAAACAAAGGTAGGATTTGACCAAAAGGAAGAGAACAAAGGGAATTATAATCATGAATAGGATTGTACCAATGGGAAAAATAATACAGTCAGTTTTAAGAAGCTCCAAAATCTACATTTTGGAAATAAGAAGTTGGAGAAGACAGTACATTCACAAAGATAAGATGTTTGACTCTAATGAACTTTTTGTGTCATCCTATCCACTCTAGACTAGCTTTATGAGTGGCCATACCCAAAACAGAACCAAGAAACTTGACAGGTTTTTGTATTGTCATAGTATTGATTGTACTACTTGAGCTCTGCAGGTTATAGAATTATTTCAAATGCACGGTCAATGTTAAACAGGTTTTAAAGCCAGTATCATTGTGTGCATGTGTGTGTATACCTCAGGGAGTGTGTGGAAGAGTGGCATCTGGGTTGGGCTACCACTGCTCAGTAGGGCACTTTCCCAGTGGGACAAGGAGCAGTGTCCTATTGAGACTTGGCAGCTGGAACAATAGGCCCTGATAAAGGTTAGGCTACATTGGTGTATTTGGAAAATGACAAATCAGGTACTGTAGAATGTTTCACAATAATCCCCAATCTCAGAGGATATTTAAGATTCTGTGAATTTTGCTGTTGCTGTTATTCTTTGTTAGCTGCTATCAGATTAACAGAGAAAATCATTTCTATTTATTTAATTTGTGAAGAGGGAAACAATATGGCAAAACCTTTGTTCTTAATGTATTTTAGCATCTCATGGGGATTTCAAGGAACTCATTTTTAGAGTCTTTGGTCCAATATTTTGCTTACATTTGTCTACTCAAGGCCATATAAATGATTCACAACTTGTACCTCATTTGGCCAGCATCACAAACATGAACAAGTACATGCAAATTGAGAAAGTTCCTTCCTTCCTTCCTTCCTTCCTTCCTTCCTTCCTTCCTTCCTTCCTTCCTTCCTTCCGTCCTTCCTTCCTTCCTTCCTCCCGTCCTTCCTTCCTTCCTTCCTTCCTTCCTTCCTTCCTCCCTCCCTCCCTTCCTTCCTTCCTTCCTTCCTCCCTTCCTTCCTGTTCTCCCTTTCCAATTCCTGTTCTCCCTCACCCCCTCTTGTCCTATGTCTTTGCTTCCTTGTGCTTGAAAATTTTGAAATGTTCTCAACTATTCCTTTAAATTTTTTTTGCCCATTTTTAACTATGGTAGACTCTTTCCAAGGAAAAGCAGCAAGGACGTTGTACTCTAGAGTAATTGAAGTACTCATCCTCTCAAGTACAGGCTTACACATATGATTGTGTGCAAGGTGTCCATACATATTCCTATATATTATTTGTTAATCTGTTGTGAAATCATTTCAGATCACTTTAAGAACTGTTCAGGTATTGTACGGTATATCCAGGTAAATCTGGTTATGGGTCAAATTCATATTATGTGGATGGTTTGGCACCATGCAAGCACTGAAGTCAAGTAGAGATGGATTAGTCTGTAAGGTTTTATGCACATGGGCTAACTTACCTGAGCATCACTTTGCTCAGTACAGTGTTGTAAGACTTAAATAAGAGCATTTAGTGCCCAGGATGTCTGGCTCAAAGAAAACACACTCAACAAATATTGAGACTGTTGTCTATCTTGACTCTTTATATTAAGTTAATATTCCTGTGTATGTATCCGTATTTCTGTTGATTTGATATGTAAACATACTACTGTTATCATCAACTGCTATGACTAATTATTCTCTGAGTGTTGAACAGTAACAGCTGAATATATGTGAATTCATTTAATCCTTCTGATAGGTCTGGAGGAATAAATGGTTACTATCTCCATTGTACAGATGAGAAAACTGAGTCAGAGAAAGGTTCAATTGCCAGTTGAGTCCTCATATCTACGGTCAGTATTAAATACAAATCAAGGACTTGCCACTCCAGGGTTCATACAAAGTTTCATTTGGATGACTTTTAAACCTAAGGAGTTCTGAGCCATTAATCACATCTGAGTTCTTTAAAATATATTTTTATTGCTGAAGAGATGGTTCAGTGGCTGGTCTTGCAGGAGACCTAGGTTTGATTCCCAGTGCCCTCATGATGACTAACAGCTGTCCAGAACTCCAGTTCCAGGGGATTTGATGCCTTCTTCTGGCCTCTGCAGGCATTATAGGACATGACTACACTTACATCAATGCAGGCAAAATATTCATACACATAAAATAAAAGTAATGAAATATTTGAAAGATATTTTATTGACTTTAGAGTTGCATATGACATATTTTGATCATATTCCGGACTTCCCCAGCTCATCTTCTCTATTATTATCTTTTTTAAAGGCTTATGAAGCCTCATCTGTGTTTAAAATGCTCTTGGGTGTGGGTCTATCACTTGGAGTCTGGTCCACCTACCAGGCAACACACAAGTAAGGAAAATTGACTTTCCATTTCCTACTATCAGTTGCCAAAAGATCTGCAGCTTGGGGCTGGGGCTTCTTACCAACCTCCTCTTTCGTGCTGGGTTTTGTTGGGCTTATGTCTGCACTCAATTTGTGCATCCTGTCACAACGCTATGGCTTCACATGTGGAACTGTGCTGTGGTGTCCAGCCAACATGGTTCCACTGTATTCATGTACCACCTCTCATCCCTGAACCATGGGAGGAGAGGTTGTTATGGAGTTGCCCCATTTAGGGCTGAGCACCCCATACTATCTTGTCTACTTGTTGATCTGTGATGTGTCTTTGTGCTAAGTATCATCAGAATGGCTAAGATTAAAAACAAATATGACAAATGCTGTTCTAAGACCCAAATTGAGCCTTACCCTTGAGAGACCCCCAAGTGAGAGACGTGGAGACGAGACTCTCAATGCAAAAACAAGAGGTTTATTCCTCCAGCATGCCAGGGTTCGTCTGTACAACTGGGAGAGGTGAACCCTGGGCAATCTCTGTGTACAGTTTTTATACACTTAGAGCAGGGCAGGAATCGAACCCCAGTCTCCTGTGTGACAGGTGGGGATACTCAGCATGCTTGGGTCTGCAGGTGGCTTGGGGCCAGGGCCCTCAGGGTGGTTCTTCCTGGAATTATAACTGACTGTGGTTTTCTGTTATTTGCTAACCTGGGGAGGGGTTGCTATTTGCTAACCTATTTGCTAACCTGGGGAGGGGTTGCTATTTGCTAACCTATTTGCTAACCTAGGGAGGGGTTGCTATAGTTATTTCACAAAGTGGAAAACTCCACTGGCCTCTTTCTGTCCCTTCATTTCCCCCTTTTTCTAGTAACTGCTCCAGTCCTGGAGCAGTGGATCATCAGCCCTTAAGGGGGAGTGTTTTTGCCTTAAGTGCATAATCTGGACTGTGTTGGTATGATCCTTGACAAATGTAATCAGGTGGTTCAGGATACAGGGTCAAAAGGTCAGAATCAGCAAGAGAATGAGTAATGGCCCCAAAAGAGTGGAGACTAGTGTGATGAGCCAGGGGGACTTATAGAACCAAGATTCAAACCATCCTTGGTTGGCCTCTCTCTCTCTTACATTTGGCTAGGCCCTCCCCGACTTTGGCCATGGAGTCCTTGAGTACCCCCGTGTGGTCAGCATAGAAACAACATTCTTCCCCTAATGCTGCACACACTCCTCCCTGCTGGAGGAAGAGGAGATCCAAACCCCTCCGATTTTGCAGCACTACTTCAGAGAGGGAGGTAAGGGACTTTTCCAGAAAACTGATAGAGGTTTCTATTCTTTCAAGATCTTCATCTATGGCAGCTCTCAAGGACCTCATGTCCGAGTGCTGGGTAGCTAGAGATGCTATTCCTGTCCCTGCTCCAGCCAACCCCAAGCCAAACAGAGTGGCTATAGTGAGAGCAGTAATGGCCTCCCTCTTCTCTCTTGTTCGTAATCCCCAGGACCAATGACTGTACATGTCTTCCTCAGAATGGTAGAGGATCTGAGGCACAACAGAGTTCAAAGCACGAAATTCAGCCGAGCTGTTAAAAACACTAGTGGACAAGCAGGGAGTGAGTCCTGTCCATGAACAAATCCACCATTCCTCTTCCTTAGGTATCACCCACTTGTTGGGGTCTCAGGTAGAGGTATTTGAGCTATGACACAGTCCTTGTGTTGTCCACTTGGGGATTTACCCACACAGGCTCCCTGCCCCATTACCAATTGTAAGGTCAGGCCTGTTTCCCTGTTCCCCCATTTACATTGGGAATGGTTTTTCTTATCAGACACCTGGAAAATACCATTTGCCCCGATTCCTTCATAAAAAGGGGGCTTAACATCATAGCACAGCCAGCATGAATCAGTGACATTGGGATTAGTAAGATTAAGGGCCGAATAGGTAGCTTTCACCAGCTTCCAAAGTGGTTCCTTATCACTATCGTCTTTCTGTGGGGTTGGCAAATTCACCGGCCCGACGGCGGGACTGACACCAGTGCTAGCCCCAGTGGAACCACTAGTATTAGGTGGAAGGGTTGTCCTGGTGGGGCGATTTATTTTTTCCATTGGAAAAGTGGACTTTAATATTTGGTTGGGGCCCATTGCCTGAGATGTAGTATTAGGCAACTCCAGCAGTTGTCTTAGGATTATAATGAAGCCAGAGTGGCCTCCATATTTGTAAAACACCAGGCCCCATGCCTTTCCTTTTTGCCATTCAGCATAACCAATCTTTTTCTCCTTGCTCAGTAAACCTGACCTGGACAAAGTCCAGTCGATCCTTAGTACAGGGCTTGCCAGAGTACAGGGGAAGCAATGAGTATGGGTTTCCTGAGTTGACAAAAGTGAATGTCACCAGATCAGGCTTAATTACCTTCCACCCCCAATCCCCGTCGCTAGAGGTCACACAATCCCATTTTTTACAGTATGAATACAGTATTCCCCCACACTGGTTTCCTTTCTGGTGTCCAGGGCATGTGTAGAACCCATAACTACAAGCTCTAGCAGGACTGGTGGATTTATAATCAGGATTTATGTCACTGAAACAGAAATATAGGTCAGGTCACCAGGTGTCGAGTGGGGCCACCTGTTGGGTGGTGCTAAGAGTATTACCAGTCTCTCCATCAGTCAGGATCCAGCTTATTTGGAAGGGTTGACGAGCAGAGGTGCCAGGAGAGGCTCCTAGGGTCATTCATTGGCTCAGCGCAACCAGTGTTACCATCAGCCAACTGACTCTCATGGAGTCTCCCAGAGGAGTCTGAGTTTCCAGGGGTTGTTGGTCTTTTGGACTTCCCAATGTGGGGGTCCTGCTAGTGACGCCACGGGTTTTACATGAGAGGAGTGGGTCCAAGCCACGATTGTCAACCTTGATGGCAGTGGGAGTGGTCAGGAGCAGGATGTAGGGTCCTTTCCACCTGGGCTCCAGCGAGTCCGCCCGATGCCTCCCCACATACACCTCCTTCCCACCCTGGAACCGGTGGGGTGTCTCCAGAGTCCCTGGGGCATAGAGAGCAGATAACTTGGACCAGATGTCTCTCTGAACAGCCTGTAATGCCACCAATCGGGCAATCGCATCTCTATCATGGGTTCAGGTGATCTCAAAATCTGTTCCAGAGGAAACCAAGGGGGCAGGGGACCCATAGAGGATTTCATGGGGAGTAAGGCCGAGCTTGTAATGGGTATACCTGGTCCTAAAGAGGGCCAGCGGAAGGAGCACCACCCAGTCTGTTCCAGTCTCTAAGGTCAATTTAGTTAAGGTCTCTTTTAGGGTTCTATTCATTCTCTCTACCTGTCCTGAGCTTTGGGGATGGTATGCACAATGGAGTTTCCAATCTGTCCCCAGAATATTGGCTAGTCCCTGGCTTACCTGGGAGATGAAGGCTGGGCCATTATCAGATCCTATTACCTTGGGTACTCCAAATCTTGGGAGAATCTCCTCCAGTATCTTCTTGGCCATTATCACTGCAGTTTCCTCATCATAGGGAAAGCCTCAACCCACCCAGAGAAAGTGTTTACAAAGACTAGTAAATACCTATACCCATATTTACTTGGCTTAACCTCAGTGAAGTCGACCTCCCAGAAAACTCCTGGTCTATTTCCTCTTCATCTTTTTCCCTTTTCTTGTTTAGTCTTGCAGGCATTGACCTGTTGGCAGACCTGGCACTGTCTCACTATATCATCAGCTATGTTTCTCAAGTCCATAACAAACATCTGAGATCCTTTCACTGCCTCTATTAACTTTCTACTACCTAGATGGGTCCACTGATGCATCTTCTTGATCAAGTCCACTGCCTGGCACCTGGGGAGGATAGTTTCTCCTTTCAGGGTACACCATCATCCTTCCTCTTTCAGGTAGTAGTTATTGGGGTACCCAGTAATTTGGGTCTCTTCCTCGGCTGTATATTTTAGGCGACGCCAACCCTTAGTCCAGTCCAAAGTCTGTCCTGGATCTTGCTCCACCTGTACCAGCACATTCTACTACCTAGATGGGTCCACTGGTGCATCTTCTTGATCAAGTCCACTCGCCTGGCACCTGGGGAGGATGTTTCTCCTTTCAGGGTACACCATCATCCTTCCTNTGAGGCACCTCCTGCAGGGCCACCTGGTGTGCGACCCGATCAGCCATATTATTTCCCGTTGAAATAGGATCCCCTGATGCCCAGGGCAATGTATTATACTGACATTCTTTGGCAGGTGGGAGGGCTAGGATTTCTGATTTGTTTTTAATTTCCTTCCCCTCCAAGGTCAGGAGGCGCGCTGTTTGGTAAATGGCCCCGTGTATGTGTGCGGTGGCAAAGGTGTACCTGCTGTCTTCTCTCTCTCTCTCTCTCTCTCTCTCTCTCTCTATTTATATATATATATATAATTATATATATGTATATATATATATATATATATATATATATATAATATATATGTTGATCTTCTTCCCTTTCCCAATGTTAAGGCTGAGTCAAGGTGATCAGTTGTTTTGGGCAGATGTCCCTGGGGGTAGGGGGGCGCTCTTATGGTGTTGTGCCCATCTACTACTGCGGCCCCAGCCCAGCATTGGTTTCCCTTGAGGTAACTGCTCCCGTCTGTATACCAAGTGACTCTTGTGTCCGGCAGGGCTGGTCCTTTAAGTCTTTCCTCCATCCGTGCATCTTGAAGAGGACTTGCCGTCACTCATGATCAGGTGGATCCAGATTGGGGTCCAGGAGCAGGGAGGCCGGGTTGAGGCCGGCAGTGGGTAAAGGTGATCCTATCTGAGTTTAGTAACAGAGTCTATAATGAGTCATTCTGGCATTGCAGCCACCGATCTGGAGGCTGTCTAATAATTCTGTCCATAGCATGGGGCACAGTGACAGCCAAGTCCTGGCCCATCCTTAACCAGGGTGGCTACTGCCGCAATGATACAGAGGCAAGCAGGCCACCCAGCTACCACTGGATCTAATTTTTTGGACAAGTATGCCACCGGCCTTTTCCACGGCCCCAGTTTTTCGTTAACACCCCTTTCACCACGCCCTTGTGTTCATCCACATACAGATGGAATGGTTTGGTGATGTCAGGCAACCCCAAAGCTGGGGTGGACACCAAAGCTTGTTTGATAGCCTCGAAGGCTCACTGTTCCTTCTCTCCCCGGTAAAGAGTCCCCCATTCTTGGTAAGGGGGTAAGGGGGGCAGCCATTTCCGCAAACCCTGGGATCCAGAGGCGACAGAATCCCGCTGTGCCTAGGAATTCCTGGACCTGCTTAGGGTTCGTTGGCTCTGGGATATGGAAGATGGTTTCCTTTCAGTCTTCTGAGAGCCATCTCCTCCCATCCCGCGAGCATATACCCCAGATAGGTTACCTGTTGTTGACAGATCTGGGCTTTTTGGCCAAGGCCCGATACCCCAGGTCTCCAAGGGTGCCAAGCAGGCCCTTTGTTCCCTGTAGTCACTCCTCCTTCATCGCAGCTGCAATTAGGAGGTCATCCACATACTGTAACAGAGTTACCTGGGGATTACTTTCCCGAAAGGGGGTCAGGTCCCCGTGCAGAGCCTCATCAAAGATCATGGCGAGTTCTTGAGGCAATCTGGTCCATGTCAGCTGGACGTAGCCCAGAGTCAGGGTCATTCCATTCAAAAGCAAAGTATTCCTGGCTCTTCTGGGCCAACCGGAGGCAGAAGAATGCGTCCTTGAGATCCAGCACTATGTACCAGGTTCTCAATAATGGCAGGGCACTCAGTAGGGTGTATGGGTTGGGCACAGTCAGGTGCAGATCAGTCACCCTCTGGTTGACCTCCCGGATGTCTTGTACTGGGAGATAGTCCTGAGTGCCCAGCTTCCTTACTGGCAGAAGGAGGTGTTCCAGGCAGACTGGCACCTCCAGAGGACCCCCAGCTATTAAGAGTCTATTTATATGGGGTCGGATCCCTTCCCAGCCGCTCGAGGCATCGGGTATTGGCTACTGCCACTGGGGTGTGCCTGTGCTTTTAGCTCAAATAAAGGGTGGTTGGTTCCTGGGGCCCTCCCTAGCTCTGCCATTTCTGCCCATGCTTGGGGAAAGTACTCAAGCCACCATTTGATGCCCTTTGGCAGGTCTTTGATCTCTTTTTCAAATAGTTTGTATTCATCTTCCAGTTTAAGGTGAAGGATGTGGAGCGGTTCCCCTTCTGGTCCCTCAGGTAAGAAGTGGACCTGGGCCCTCATCTCAGTCAGTAGGTCCTTCCCAGAAATGGGTAAGGTACTCAGGAATGACCTATGAATGAGTGGGATACCCGGGCCATTCCTAAATCTACAGTTCTTCAGGTAGTCTATGAATACTGTTTGATGCCGGTGGCACCCTGGACCCCATGTCTTCTTCTTTTCCCAGAGGACCCCCTGGCTTCAGGAGGACTGAATGTTGGGCCCCGTGTCCACCAGAAATTGGGTGGGTTTCCCTTACACTTTCAACATTACCCTGGGTTCTGGGAGGGGTCCTCCCTTAGTCACTGTCTTCATTCAGGGCCAGTACTCTTGGGGGTGCAAATGGCCCCTTTCGATCTCTACCACCAGCCCCCCTTTCTTGTGCAGGCAGTCCCGGGCCCAGTGCCCTTTCTTCTTGCAATAAGCACACTCGTCTTTTTCTAGCGGTCCCCCTCTTTTCTGTCTGGGTGGCACCCATACACCACCTTTGCTTTCTCAGACCACAGTGGCTAAGATCTCTCTGCAGTTTTGGTTCTGATGTCTCTCTTTTCAGCTCTTTTTCCTCTCTCCTTCTTTCTACGATCCTTTTTCTTCCTCCGTTTCCCTGTTATGGTACACCCTCCCTGCTGCCTGCACCAGTTCTCTGAGGGTCTTATCCTGCAGTCCCTCCGTTTTCTGTAACTTCCTCTTAATATAAGTACTAGCCTGATCTATAAAGGCCAATGGTAACGGTGGCCTTGTGCTACTGAGATTCTGGGTCATAAGGAGTATACCGGAGGAATGCTTCCAGCGGCCGTTCTAGAAAGGCCACTGGTGACTCCGTGGGACCCCGTCTAATTTCCTTACCTTAGTCAAATTGGTAGGCCACCTCGTGCTCCTTTGAGACCTGCCAACAGAGCCTGGAGGTAGACCTTCAGGTGCTCCTTACCTTCAGGAGAATTAAAGTTCCAGTAGGGTCTTCTAAGTGGGAACCTGTCATCTATGTCTGCCGGGTTCTGGGTCGGGTTCCCGCTGTCTCCCGGCACGTTTTTCTGGCTTCCAGGAGAATCGCTCCCTCTCCTCATTGGTAGAGGATCTGGAGGAGATGCTGACAGTCAGCCCAGGTAGGCTGGTGGGTAAAAAGGCTAGATTCTAGGAGGTTAGTGAGGCCCTTTGGGTTATGGAAAGGGAGGGTGTTGCACCTTCCAGTTGTACAAATCCGAGGAAGAAAGGGCCAATATGCATGAACTGGGACCCATACTTCACCAGGGCCCCCAGAGGTCTTAAAGGAAGCATGATGGTAGAATCGGGGAAGTTGCCCGATGACTGCGAGTTCCCATAGCTGGCTCCAGATTGCCCAGTAATCTAGGGGGCGGGGATGAAAGTCAGCCGGGCCAGGAGTGGCTCCGGCATCTGCGTGGGGCCAGGAGAAACAGGCAGGGCCAGATAGAGGCTAGATGGTGCGGGAGCGGCCTCCACAGGCGGTACGGGTGCCTAGGGGCGTAAGACAGGCAGGTAAAGGGGTGGTGGATCTAGAAGGAGGAAATCAGGTTGAGAATCGAGAAGGACAGGGGTTTTTCTTTGTCTTCGCCATCAATAGCGGCTTTGATGGCCAGCACCTGTGTAGGGAGGGGTGGAGGGAGGAAAGGCTTCAGCCAATTAGGGGGAGTTTTGACCAGGTTCTGCTAGGTGACAATGTATGGGACTTGGTCATGGTGTCCCTCCCTCCCCGGAGCAAAAATCTTTACTTTGAGGGTCAGTATAGTGGACACATGGAAAGTCCCCTCAGCGGGGCCAGCCCACTCGGTAAGTGGGCCAGTCAATGGAGCAGAGGAACTGAATCTGCCTTTTCAATTTCCAAACCTTCCCCCCATGCAATGTCCTTTACATCTTTCCAATGGTAGATTAACAAATAAGTGGGGTATGGTGGGAGGTTCTGTCCCATGTCCAAAAAGATCTCATCCAAGTCCACAGAAACAACACAACACAATAAAAGAAATATCAACCATCCCTGCCACGAATGGAAGATACAAGACAAAGATTCACTAGGTAGGTGCCTATTCACTCCGTATCAGGCACTGACCAGTCCCTCCCAGACTCCGTCCCAGACACTGACCAGTCCCCAGGCAGCTTGGTCGAGAAAGTCCCGACTCAAGCCCAGACAAACAGGGAGCTCATCTTGTACCTTCTTTCTTCCCAGAACTGGAGCATCCTTCAGATTCCTCACAGATGGAAGCAAAACCTCCCAGATCACTAGTGAGCAAACCGAGAAAACAAATGCCAGACAGGACAGACACAACCACTGGTACGTGTTAGGCCCAATCTTATTCCTCCAAAGTCTGCCTAGGCATCCCCACAGGGGGGTCTCTTTCCTGGCCAAAGCACCAGATGTAAGACTCAAATAGCCTTACCCTTGTTGGGAGACCCCCTGAGTGAGAGACTCGGAGACAGACTTCTTGACAAAGCCTTTCAGGTAGTAGTTAGTGGGGTACCCAGTAATTTGGGCCTCTTCCTTGGCTGTATATTCTAGGTGAGGCCAACCCTTAGTCCAGTCCAAAGTCTGTCCTGGATCTTGCTCCACCTGTACCAGCACATGAGGTGCCTCCTGTAGGGCCACCTGGCATGCGACCTAATCAGCCATATTATTTCCCGTTGAAATAGGATCCCTTCCTTTTTGATGCCCAGGGCAATGTATGATACTGACCTTCCTTGGCAGGTGTAAAGCCTTGAGAAGGGCTAGGATTTCCAATTTGTTTTTAATTTCCTTCCCCTCTGAGGTCAGGAGGCCGCGCTGTTGGTAAATGGCCCCATGTAAGTGTGCGGTGGCAAAGGCATACCTGCTGTATATATATATGTTGATCTTCTTGCCCTTTCCCAATGTTAAGGCTTGAGTCAAGGTGATCAGTTCGGCTTTCAGGGCAGATGTCCCTGGGGGTAGGGGGGCGCTCTTATGGTGTTGTGCCCATCTACTACTGCGGCCCCAGCCCAGCATTGGTTTCCCTTGAGGTAACTGCTCCCGTCTGTATACCAAGTGACCTCTTGTGTCCGGCAGGGACTGGTCCTTTAAGTCTTTCCTCCATCCGTGCATCTTGAAGAGGACTTGCCGTCACTCATGATCAGGTGGATCCAGATTGGGGTCCAGGAGCAGGGAGGCCGGGTTGAGGCCGGCCAGTGAGGTAAAGGTGATCCTATCTGAGTTTAGTAACAGAGTCTGATAATGAGTCATTCTGGCATTGGTCAGCCACTGATCTGGAGGCTGTCTAATAATGCTGTCCATAGCATGGGGCACAGTGACAGCCAAGTCCTGGCCCATCCTTAACCAGGGTGGCTACTGCCGCAATGATACAGAGGCAAGCAGGCCACCCAGCTACCACTGGATCTAATTTTTTGGACAAGTATGCCACCGGCCTTTTCCACGGCCCCAGTTTTTCGATTAACACCCCTTTCACCACGCCCTTGTGTTCATCCACATACAGATGGAATGGTTTGGTGATGTCAGGCAACCCCAAAGCTGGGGTGGACACCAAAGCTTGTTTGATAGCCTCGAAGGCTCACTGTTCCTTCTCTCCCCGGGTAAAGAGTCCCCCATTCTTGGTAAGGGGGTATAGGGGGGCAGCCATTTCCGCAAACCCTGGGATCCAGAGGCGACAGAATCCCGCTGTGCCTAGGAATTCCTGGACCTGCTTAGGGTTCGTTGGCTCTGGGATATGGAAGATGGTTTCCTTTCAGTCTTCTGAGAGCCATCTCCTCCCATCCCGCAGCATATACCCTAGATAGGTTACCTGTTGTTGATAGATCTGGGCTTTTTTGGCCAAGGCCCGATACCCCAGGTCTCCAAGGGTGCCAAGCAGGCCCTTTGTTCCCTGTAGTCACTCCTCCTTCATCGCAGCTGCAATTAGGAGGTCATCCACATACTGTAACAGAGTTACCTGGGGATTACTTTCCCGAAAGGGGGTCAGGTCCCCGTGCAGAGCCTCATCGAAGATCATGGGCGAGTTCTTGAGGCAATCTGGTCCATGTCAGCTGGACCGTTAGCCCAGAGTCAGGGTCATTCCATTCAAAAGCAAAGTATTCCTGGCTCTTCTGGGCCAACCGGAGGCAGAAGAATGCGTCCTTGAGATCCAGCACTATGTACCAGGTTCTCGATAATGGCAGGGCACTCAGTAGGGTGTATGGGTTGGGCACAGTCAGGTGCAGATCAGTCACCCTCTGGTTGACCTCCCGGATGTCTTGTACTGGGAGATAGTCCTGAGTGCCCAGCTTCCTTACTGGCAGAAGGAGGTGTTCCAGGCAGACTGGCACCTCCAGAGGACCCCCAGCTATAAGAGTCTATTTATATGGGGTCGGATCCCTTCCCAGCCTGCTCGAGGCATCGGGTATTGGCTACTGCCACTGGGGTGGCCTGTGCTTTTAGCTCAATATAAACGGGTGGTTGGTTCCTGGCCCTCCCTAGCTCTGCCATTTCTGCCCATGCTTGGGGAAAGTACTCAAGCCACCATTTGATGCCCTTTGGCAGGTCTTTGATCTCTTTTTCAAATAGTTTGTATTCATCTTCCAGTTTAAGGGTAAGGATGTGGAGCGGTTCCCCTTCTGGTCCCTCAGGTAAGAAGTGGACCTGGGCCCTCATCTCAGTCAGTAGGTCCTTCCCAGAAATGGGTAAGGGTACTCAGGAATGACCATGAATGAGTGGGATACCCGGGCCATTCCTAAATCTACAGTTCTTCAGGTAGTCTATGAATACTGTTTGATGCCGGTGGCACCCTGGACCCATGTCTTCTTCTTTCCCAGAGGACCCCCTGGCTTCAGTAGGACTGAATGTTGGGCCCTCGTGTCCACCAGAAATTGGGTGGGTTTCCCTTACACTTTCAACATTACCCTGGGTTCTGGGAGGGGGTCCTCCCTTAGTCACTGTCTTCATTCAGGGCCAGTACTCTTGGGGGTGCAAATGGCCCCTTTCGATCTCTACCACCAGCCCCCCTGTTCTTGTGCAGGCAGTCCCAGGCCCAGTGCCCTTTCTTCTTGCAATAAGCACACTCGTCTTTTTCTAGCGGTCCCCCTCTTTTCTGTCTGGGTGGCACCCATACACCACCTTTGCTTTCTCAGACCACAGTGGCTAAGATCTTCTGCAAGTTTTGGTTCTGATGTCTCTCTTTTTTCAGCTCTTTTTCCTCCTCTCCTTCTTTCTACGATCCTTTTTCTTCCTCCGTTTCCCTGTTATGGTACACCTTCCCTGCTGCCTGCACCAGTTCTCTGAGGGTCTTATCCTGCAGTCCCTCCGTTTTCTGTAACTTCCTCTTAATATAAGTACTAGCCTGATCTATAAAGGCCAATGGTAACGGTGGCCTTGTGCTACTGAGATTCTGGGTCATAAGGAGTATACCGGAGGAATGCTTCCAGCGGCCGTTCTAGAAAGGCCACTGGTGACTCCGTGGGACCCCGTCTAATTTCCCTTACCTTAGTCAAATTGGTAGGCCACCTCGTGACTCCTTTGAGACCTGCCAACAGAGCCTGGAGGTAGACCTTCAGGTGCTCCTTACCTTCAGGAGAATTAAAGTTCCAGTAGGGTCTTCTAAGTGGGAACCTGTCATCTATGTCTGCCGGGTTCTGGGTCGGGGTTCCCGCTGACCCCCGGCACGTTTTTCTTGGCTTCCAGGAGAATCGGCTCCCTCTCTTAGGTGGTAGAGGATCTGGAGGAGATGCTGACAGTCAGCCCAGGTAGGCTGGTGGGTAAAAAGGCTAGATTCTAGGAGGTTAGTGAGGCCCTTTGGGTTATTGGAAAAGGGAGGGTGTTGCACCTTCCAGTTGTACAAATCTGAGGAAGAAAGGGGCCAATATTGCATGAACTGGGACCCATATTTCACCAGGGCCCCCAGAGGTCTTAAAGGAAGCATGATGGTAGAATCGGGGAAGTTGCCCGATGACTGCGAGTTCCCATAGCTGGCTCCAGATTGCCCAGTAATCTAGGGGGCGGGGATGAAAGTCAGCCGGGCCAGGAGTGGCTCCGGCATCTGCGTGGGGCCAGGAGAAACAGGCAGGGGCAGATAGAGGCTAGATGGTGCGGGAGCGGCCTCCACAGGCGGTACGGGTGCCTAGGGGCGTAAGACAGGCAGGTAAAGGGGTGGTGGATCTAGAAGGAGGAAATCAGGTTGAGAATCGAGAAGGACAGGGGGTTTTTCTTTGTCTTCGCCATCAATAGCGGCTTTGATGGCCAGCACCTGTGTAGGGAGGGGTGGAGGGAGGAAAGGCTTCAGCCAATTAGGGGGAGTTTTGACCAGGTTCTGCTAGGTGACAATGTATGGGACTTGGTCATGGTGTCCCTCCCTCCCTGGAGCAAAAATCTTTACTTTGAGGGTCAGTATAGTGGACACATGGAAAGTCCCCTCAGCGGGGCCAGCCCACTCGGTAAGTGGGCCAGTCAATGGAGCAGAAGGAACTCTGCCTTTTCCAATTTCCAAACCTTCCCCCCATGCAATGTCCTTTACATCTTTCCAATGGTGGATTAACAAATGGGGGGGGGGTTCTATCCCATGTCCAAAAAGATCGTCAGTCCAAGTCCACAGAAACTAACACAAACGATTAACAAAGATATCAACCATCCCTGCCACGAATGGAAGATACAAGACAAAGATTCACTAGGTAGGTGCCTATTCACTCCGTATCAGGCACTGACCAGTCCCTCCCAGACCCGGTCCCCAGACACTGACCAGTCCCCAGGCAGCTTGGTCGAGAAAGTCCCGACTCAAGCCCAGACCACAGGAGAGTCATCTTGACCTTTCTTCCCAGAACTGGAGCATCCTTCAGATTCCTCACAGATGGAGACAAAACCTCCCAGATCACTAGTGAGCAAACCGAGAAACAAATGCCAGACAGGACAGACACAACCACGGTACGTGTTAGGGCCCAATCTTATTCCTCCAAAGTCTGCCTAGGCATCCCCACAGGGGGGTCTCGTTTCCTGGCCAAAGCACCAGATGTAAGACTCAAATTGAGCCTTACCCTTGAGAGACCCCCTGAGTGAGAGACTCGGAGACAAGACTCTTGCTATCAAAGCAAGAGGTTTATTCCTCTGGCACGCCGGGGCTGGTCTGTACAACAGGGAGAGACGAACCCCGAGGAATCTCTGCATCATACAGTTTTTATACACTTAGAGCAGGGGAGGAATCGAACCCCAGTCTCCTGTGTGACAGGCGGGGATACTCAACATGCTTGGGTCTGCAGGTGGCTGGGGGCCAGGGCCCTCAGGGTGGTTCTTCCTGGAATTATAACTGACTGTGGTTTTCTGTTATTTGCTAACCTGGAGAGGGGGTGCTATTTGCTAACCTATTTGCTAACCTGGGGAGGGGTTGCTATTTGCTAACCTGTTTGCTAACCTAGGGAGAGGTTGCTATAGTTATTTAGCAAAGTGGAAAATTCCACTGGCCTCTTTCTGTCCCTTCACTGTTGAGGATGTGGTGAAAGAGGAACACTTACTGCTGCTGGGAGTGCAAACTGGTGCAGCCAGTGGAAATCATGGTGGGGGTTCCTCAGAAGGCTAGAAACAGATTTACCTCAGGATCCAACTATACTACCTTCCACCAAATACCCAAAGGAAACTGTATCCTGTTACAGCAATGCCTTCTCATTCATGTTCATTGCTGCTCTATTCACAATAGCCAGGAAATGGAAACAACCTAGATTTCCATCAACTGATGAATGGATAATGAAAGTATGGTAGGTATATGAAATGTAGTATTATTCATCTTTGTAGAACATTGAAATTATGAAGTTTGCAGGTGAACAGATGGGCCTGAAAACACTATCCTAAGGGAGATAGACCAGATCTGGAAAGACAACTTTGAGTGTTCTCTCTCCTAAGTGGATGCTGGCTTTGAATCTTTAGATAGTTGTTTTCTTTTTCTTTTTTTTAATTTAATTTAATTTTATTTTATTTATTTCCGTATGTATATGAATGTATTGTCTGCATGCAAGTCTGTGCACCCATGACGTGCAATGCCGCGGAGGTCAGAAGAGGGTGTCAGACTCCCCTGGAACTGGAGTTCTCCTGGAATTGGAGCTTCAGATGGCTCTTGGCCGCCATGTGGGTGCTGGGGATTGAACCCAGGTCCTCTGCAAGAGCGGTCGGCACTCTTAACCGCTAGGCCATCTCTCCAGTCCTAGATAGGTGTTTTCAACTGAAAAAACCTTAGAGGTCAAGAAACCAATAAGAGGCCATGGGGGTGGTCCATGGGAGGGGAGATAGAGAGCAATGTTATAAATGGGGAAAGGTACATAATGGACTAGGACAGTTTTAATGGGCTGGGGAAGGGGTGGGCAGGACAGAAGAGGGAGTAAGAGGAGGGAAACCTACTATAGATGCTTCATTCAACACATACATATACACTATCAAAAGAATTTCAATGAAGCCTCAGTATCCTTAAGAATAAAAATAAAATAATTTTATTTCTCATGGTGTCCTACTATTAATATATATATATTATATATATTATATATATATATATATATATTACAATTTTACTGTCCTGGTTAAATGTGTTTTAATTCTCTATCTCTATTCTTCTTTTAAATTTTTGAGACCAGGGTCTCCCTATAGTTCCAGTTGTCCTGGAACTCACTATGGAGACCAGGCTGGCCTTGAACTCACAGTGATCCACCTGCCTCTGCTTCCAAGTGCTGGAATTAAAGGTATGCACCACCATACCTGGCTATCTAAAATATTTTTGTTATGTTCTCTGAGAAAAGGCCTTGCTATATGAGAATTCAGAGAAATCCACAATTCTCCTGAGTCAGTCTCCATGCCTAAAAGCAGAGGGATGCACTATAGTAGGTGTTTACTTCCTGACATTGTAGCATTTTAAAAGAGCAAATTTGGTCCATCTACACTATGGAGTTCTATGCAGCAGTAAAGAAAGATGACATCCATGAATTGCAGGTTAAATGGATGGACTAGAAGATTTTTATGCTAAGTGAAGTAACACAATCCCAGAAAAAAAAAAAGGCAAATGGTATCCCTTATCTGTGGATGCTAGACCAAGTACCTAGTTGTAAGAGCAAACTGGAAAATTAATGTTGTTATTCCTCATGATCTAAAGACAAACTTACTCTTGCAATATGGATCCCTAAACCAGGTTCTAGAGCTGACCTAATATTTATTTTCAGAATCTTGGGTTTTTGGTACCTAGATGGAGGGTATTTGTGCATCTTTTAGAGTAATATGGGATTAAAATGGAAAGATGCAAATCAAGAAATATGCTATGGAAATAACATACAGTTTGTTTCCAAAGGATACAATCTTTTTAAAAACATGTTTATTTTATTTTATTTATTTTTGTATGTGTATGAATGTACTGTCTGCATGTAGGTTTGTGCACCCGTGTCATGCAATGCCGTGGAGGTCAGAAGAGGGTCTCAGATTCCCCTGGGACTGGAGTCCTCCTGGAATTGGAGTTACAGACGGTTCTCAGCCGCCATGTGGGTGCTAGAGATCGAACCCGGGTCCTCTGTAAGGGCAGTCGGTGCTCTTAACCGGTAGGCTATCTCTCCAGCCCCAGGATACAATCTTAATATAGGTGTAATAAGCTGGTGCATCTTAGCCTTTCTGGGTGCTTAACGACCATACTTAATGCCTATACCAATTCAGCCAAGGGACCTAAGGGAAAACTTTGTTCCTTGCCCTCAGAGGTCAACCAAGTCTTAGGGGATTATGCATGGGGACATCTTTTGAAATGTCCTACAGATGTGGGTCACCAGTCTTCCTGTTCAGGGAGGTCATGGAGAGCCACTGATGGGACCTCAGCCAGTGTCCAGTCTATAAAGAGGGAAGTCTGCTCACGCTTCAGAAAAGGAAGCCTGGTCTAGCAAGACCTGATTTTGTTCTTAAGTGGATGGAACTGGTGAATGAAAAGCTGAAAGGACCTAGGGGTTCCCACCCTTCTCCCCCCCCCAAAAAAAAACCCCAAGAGACCCCTGAGGACCAACTAGATCCTCAACTGACTTTGTGAAAACAAAAACCTTGGTTAATCTGGGCTAACTGTGTGGCCTTAAGCATCCAGAAGGAAAGCACAACCAGACATAAATAATCAGTAAGACCAGAGAAACTGTACTGCAGACATAGAACTTGAGGTCTTAGTAAAAAAGACAGAAAGCATAGAGAGTACTGTTGTTTAGCCTATCTCCAATCCTTACTGGAAAGTGCATCTACTCTGTGGCTGCCCCTGCTTTTGGCACTCCTTAAAGATATGAGACACAGCTTTTTAACCTCCCAGTATGGACTGAGGACTCATGTCTCTCCAAAAATCCTCCAAACCTTCAATGCCAGATGGGGACTACTGAAATACCCAGCTTGTGGACTAAACAGCTAAGGGGATGTCAGTCTCCTCAGAGTGTAGACTGCCATTGTTGGACTACCTGGGCTGTATCATGGAAGCCAGCGCAGGGGGATCAAGACAGGATGCATGCTTACTGGACTTCATTTTGGGCGACCATGGGAGGGAAAGACCCCTGTGCAAAAGCACAGGATTGATGGTTGTTTGGGATTGCCAAGGAGAAACCTTCAAGCACTTGCTTAAGGAAAACATGACATCTTTTAAGGAAGAAAATAAAATCCTCCAATTCAAGTGATATGTGTATGTATGTATATATTTATGTGCATATATATATATATATATATATATATATATAGTAGCAATACAAGTTGGAGAGAACAACAAAAAAACTGAAAAAAAAAACCTCTGGAGTGACTTAGAGAGAGATGCAGGACATGTATGGCACAGTGGAGGGACTTAGGTGGGATGGTGGGCATGGAAGGGGAAGTGACTCTAGATTAGATTGAGAAATGATGTGTGATGTATGGAAAAAGTTTAATAATGGTAATAATAAAAATATGGAAAAAAGAGCAATAGCTTTAAAGTAGTGTAGAGAATGCATGTAGATCCTGGAGACCGGATTAAAGGGAGCTTTCAGGCTGCAGTTCCTTACACAGGCCTTTAATCAGCTTAATTTTAAGGGACAAGCTTGTGTTGCGTTAACATATGCAGTAATTCTGGGATTGCTAAACTGTATTCCTCTTGAGTTAATAAAGTGACTCACAGCAGAATACCATTTGTGCTGAGAGCAGAGATGGCAAGATGTCCTGCCAACTGGGAGTAGAAGCTACCTATGGTGGCAAGCTCTCTGCTCTGATTAAGAGAGATTGCTGGGCGTGGTGGTGCATGCCTTTAATCCTAGCACTCAGGAGGCAGAGGCAGGCGGATCTTTGTGAGTGCAAGGCCAGCCTGGTCTACAGAGTGAGTTCCAGGACAGCTGGGGCTACAGGGAGACCCTGTCTCGAAAAGATCAAAAAAGAGAGAGAGAGAGAGAGAGAGAGAGAGAGAGAGAGAGAGAGAGAGAGAGAGAGAAATAAACACAGCCTTAAAGGTATAGAGGGGGATTTCTATGCTTGAAGTTTTGTATTAATCATTGCTTTAGAGTTTATCAGGTAGAATTCTTTTTTTTAAGTCTATCAGATCACCCCCATTTTTCTTTTTTCTTTTTTTAAAATAATCTTTTTTAAATTTTTATTTATTTTTTATGTGTATAAATGTACTGTCTGCACGTAGGTTTGTGCACCCGTGTTGTGCAATGCCGCAGAGGTCAGAAGAGAGTGTCAGATTCCCCTTGAACTGGAGTTCTCCTGGAATTGGAGTTACAGATGGTTCTCAGCCACCATGTGGGTGCTGGGGATCAAACCCAGGTCCTCTGCGAGGGCAGTCGGTGCTCTTAACCGCCAGGCTATCTCTCCAGCCCCTTTTTCTTATTTTTTAATTGAGCTTTTATACGTTTCATACATTTCTTAATCCAAATTAGACATCTTCCCCCATTCATGCCCCCCATAACTTATGCATTCTGCCATACATGCTAAGTTCTGTCTTGCATCTTTTTCTCAGTTTTTTTTTTTTTTTACTTTTTCAATGCAGAAGTTAGCGGTTTTGGTCTGTTCTTTGAACAAGTCATTTTTTTTGTTGTTCTGTGCTCTTTAATTTTAAATTACACCAAAGTGTGCATATGTACACTCCACACATATACCAAATTTACGAAGTCTAATAATAAACTATAGGTTCATTCTAAAACACATTTAAGGATTCACAGTTTAACAGTAAACTTGCATGCAGGCGAAAAGAAATATAACTACATTTCTAAACTACACAGTAAATTGATATATGTTTTACTGTACTTTTAAAAAAGAAATTTATTCTTTCTCAGTAGAATTCTAACACTCATCTGGCAGTAAAATCTCCCTGACTTCTTTTTTACAGCACTTTCGTTTTGTTACCAGGTGAGGTAAATTACAAATCATGGGTGTTGGAACTCTGTTCTCCCTGACGAGTCTGCATGGAGACTGGATTAGTTCTGTGAACCTTTACTCATCGTAATAATAGCTTAGGAACCACAGTTCATGTGTTTAGAGGGAACTATCAAGTACTTAGAGGAGTGGGCAAAACCTTTTTGTAAGTGGGAATTTGGCTCTGTTAATTACATTCTGAGAACTATTTGACTTGCTATTGAACTTGGTGCTTTGGAGCACCAGTTTCCAACATCCGAGATGCTGACAACCCATTTTCAAAACGTTCCCAAGAATCTCACGTTGAACACCATAACACACCACCCAGCATCTGATACAATGTAGCTTCTTATATAAATAGACATAATTATTTCAATTATAAAAAAATTTAAAACCTCTCATCATTTTCACTTATTCCAAAATCAGCCAGTCTTTTTTCACATCTGTGTTTGCCTCACAAATATTACAGTTTGTGAGTTAGAGAACTCTAGGATTATTCCCAAGCTTCCTCTGCGTCCAACTTCAGGTGCTACTTTTTCCTCCAAATCGTGTTGTTGAATCCCTGAAGAAGTGTAGCAATTCCTCAACTGTTCTCTGAGCTCCTTTCAAGTGTGTCCTTAGAGCATCATTGTTTCCTTTGAAGCCATCCCATTAGTTTTCCATCGTAGAGGCAATGAGGTTGAGACTATGATTGCAGATGGGGTGGATGCTGAATGCCTGGCCTCTGCCATATCTCTTACTAACCTTGCGGCTCTCTCACTGTGTTCTAGTCACAAGCATCATTTTCATCCCCCCAGCACCCCTCCCACCCCAAAGCCACATAAGCCTTTGGAGCCTTCTTTTTTTTAATCACCTTCCCACCTCCTGCATGAAATATCAAGAGCAGATCTTCATCCTTCCATTCTCAGTTTCTGAGAATGGAATGTTCCTTCCTGTATATATACTGATTGACCGACCGTTGGAGATAACCAACAGGCCTAACTACCTGGGAAGATTCAGAAACAAGTATGTGAGCAGACATTTCCAGAACCCGGTACAGGAAAGGCCAGAGCAGGATAAGGAGAGAGAAAATACAGAAGCTAAATACTTAATAAGAACAATCAAAACAAAGCACAAAGCAAGTCTGATTTATTCTTTATCAAATGTACAAAGAAAATTTAGTACCTTATATTTTATAGGACTGTTTATAAAGATTGGATTCAAACTGTAGATCAGTATTGTTCAATAGAAGTATAATTTAGCTTTTTTTTTTCTTTTCTGAGATAGGGTCTCCCTGTGGCCCCAGCTGTCCAGGAACTCACTCTGTAGACCAGGCTGGCCTTGAACTCACAAAGATCCTCCTGCCTCTGCCTCCCAAGTGCTAGGATTAAAGGCGTGCGCCACCACGCCCAGCAATTTAGCTTTTAAATACTCGTGAGTGTGTGTGTGTGTGTGTGTGTGTGTGTGTGTGTTTTCACCTGGAGGTCAGAGAAGGTTTTATTCCCCTGAGACAGAGTTTCTTAGGCTGATGGGAAGGCTGAAGCTAGGCCTAAGGGCAGAACATTTCATGACCCTCCTGTCTACTGCTGCATAGTGCTGGAGTTGTATGCATGTGCAGTCACATATGGCTATTTTTTTAAAAGTAGATGATTTGGGTTCAAACTCAGGGAATTCAAACTCAGATCTTCACATTTGCAAAGCAAGACTCCTAACCACTGAGCTATCCTCACAGCCTATCAAATCTTCAGTACTTGTAGACATTCTCATAGTTACATGACAGTTAAATAGCAATAAAGGTAAGTCACATAATATCTTTTTTCAGTTAGCATAATATATCAAAAGCAGTTATTTCAGAGCACCAATAATATGTTAAGCTGAATTATTTATTTACAATCATTTTCTCATAGTGAATGTTCAAACTTTGATGACATTTCCCCCCTTACGGCTCATCTCAGTTTATGCCAGTCACAGGGCAAGGGCCTGGTGACCACATGTGGCAAGAAACTAACATGTTGGTTAGTTCATGGCTAAATGATATGCAAAGGACAGTCAAGCTATACAACTCTTTCATTGTCTAAGAAGATTTTTTAATTGCACTTTTTGACAGTCTAACTTCGAACTAGTACTCTGTCATACATGTCAGTACTATATGTCACCTTTCTGTTTTCAATGACAAAAATAAATGTATAAGAACATCTTTCTCACAGTTATCAAAACAGAAATTCTGTCATCTCTGTCTCAATTGTGATTGAAGATAAATTGGATTGCCATGGATTGACATAGACAGAGGGTGTTGATGTTGCTGGCTCACTTTCTGTCCCTTTGAAGGTCTATTCAGTTATGAGGCAGTCCACATGAAAATGACCTACACAAGCCATGTCTCAAACTGGGAGGGAATCAGACTTATCTAGGAATCAGCCTCCAAATTGCCTGACAGTACTCTCTAAAATTTTGATCATTAGTTCTAGGATGGATCTAGTAAGTTTCCCGCTTCTGCTGAATGTGTACTCTTCACATAGTTGATGTTGTGACCACTTGAATCCACTCTTGTTGGCTAGTTTGCTTATTTCTGTGGGTAGTGAGGTGGGGGAGAGGGTGGAGGGAGACCTTGTCAATTTGATTGATAGTGCATTCCACTTAAAGAAGAGTGAAAGACTTTTAAGGAGAGAGCATAAGAACAAGAAAAATTTTAGAACAAGAAATTGTTAACAATAATGCCACTGAGATTTGGGAGACAACTGAAGCTCTCTTGTGACTCTTGCTTATATTTTAATGTTTACGCTGTAAGGGATGCTAATGGATAATGCCTATTTTTTAGGCCCAGACGATAATTTTTCTGAAGTAATAAGTCTATTGAATACTCAGCCAAAAGTCTAGTATTTACCTACTGTGGTTTATATTTTCTTTAAAAAATGTTTATTGAATTTTTGCAATTTTTTTACAATACAATTTGATAGTATTTCAATTCTCTTTCCTATCTGCACCTCCCCTTGTGTTCCCCTACATAATTCAATGTAATCTATTTTATATAACATATATTATATATAATAGTATCTATAGAGTCTAGTTCCATGATGGATTTGAACCTCACATGAAAATGTATATCATTGCTTATTTGTGTAGGATAATGTTATACAGGTACAGTATTCTGTTGACTTTGAATTTAGCTGCAGTTGTGGAACCAGGCAGACTATGAAGGAAAAAAAAAAATCACTATTCAATTACATATAACAATTTTGCTAATACTGTAGGTTTTTAAAAAAAATGTTTTAAATGGCTGAATTTGAGGACAGGAGATCAAGAGAAGTCTTTAAATATGCCTCAAAATTTTTCTTTGTCTGTATGTCTGTCTTCTTGCTATATATCACAGTCTGGCCTTGGATTTCAAATAGTTCTCCTTCAGCCTTTGCAGCGGTGGAATTACATGTGTGCAATGCAATGCCCAGCCTCCTAGCCACTTTTATTGTATATAGAGTAGTGTTATTTCCTAGTCACAATTTTCTAATGAAGATACTTCCATAAATACACCTTATAGGTGTACATGCGTGAGGGAGTACCAGAGATCAAACCAAAGGCTTTATAATGCTAGACCAGCATTCTTCCATTAAGGTACACCCCTAACCCAAAGAGATTTATATTTTTAAAACTCATTTTAGTGAAGGGCCATTCCTGTAGTTCCTCCCACTCAAAAAAGTGATGCACAAAGATCAGGATTTAGAGGTCAACCTGTACCACAGAGTAAGTTCAAGGCAAGTATGGGTAAAATAGGAAGACTTTGTCTCCATAAACCAAAACAATACCTCAACATATAAAGAACTCATAAAATACAATACTGAAAACACAAATAACCTGACTATAAAGTTGAAAGAGTGCTGGGGTGTATGGTGCTCTAATTGGGGGACTGAAGGAGGACGATTGCACATTCCAAGATAGCTTGGGCTCCATAGAGACACTGTCGCAAAAACTCATTTTTGGTTCAATTAATTTTATTTAATACTAATGTCCAGAAGTTAAATTGGTAAGTCAAGAAATCAGTTTTTTTCTACCATTAATGCATATTTTTGTATTGTTTTCTTTGCTCTTCACTGAAGTTTTTAATATTTTATTTTTATTTTTTTGTGTATGAGTACATTGCCTGAATGTGTGCAAGTGCACCCGTGTTGTGCAATGCCAGGGGAGGTCAGAAGAGGGCGTTAGATCGCCTGTAACTTTGAGTTCTGGTTGGTTTTTAGTCACCATGTGGATGCTTGGAATCTCAAATCTGGGTCCTGTGCAAGAGCAGTCAGTGCTCTTAACTACTGGGTCATCTCTCCAGCCCCTTAACTGAAGATTTTAAAAAACCAAATGTATTAAATTTAATTATACATTCCTATCTTTCACCCATGTGCACACTCATGTAAGCACTTCAACCTCCACTACCAAATGTCCAGCTTCTTAAGAAATACCACTGGACTCCTGTCCAGACAGATTAATTTTCCTCTGTACTATGTTGCTGGGAGTAGCTTGTAGTTTGCACATTTTCCTAGTTCTGTGATATGTCTTTGTGTGAATATACAAGAAATAATTTACTAAATCTACTGTAGATGATCATTTGGGTTGTTACAAATAAACCTGTCTTGAACCTGTAAATACTTTTTTACTGGACAAAGGTTTTCCTATTTTTATTATGCTCCCAAGAACTAGAATTTCTAGGTCCTAGGAGAGATACATGTTCAGCGAGTATTCATTTGTTAAGCTTTAAAATAAATTTAAAATGCGAATATAAATATTTTTATTTTATAAGTTGGAAAGAATATTGTACCATCATTCAAAAGTGGAGAAAATAATTTAGAAAGAGAAGGTCAAAGTTGATTCTAGAATCTCAAATCAATTTTAAATATGAATATAAATATTTCTATTTTACAAATTGGTAAGATTTTCATAATGTCAATGCAAAAGAAGAGCATTAAAGAATTTAAGAAGGTGGTACCAGAGTTGAATCTAGAAACTTAACAAATGAATCTCACCTGGTTTTGGCCATTTCTTTCTGTAGAAATTTATCATAACTGTAAGTATATAATTATTTGTTCACCTAAATCTATTACTGAAGTTCTACAGTTTTATTAACATTTCACATTTGGCTATTCCCACCCTTTCTTCCAGTGGATTTCTCTCATGACATTGTTTCTGCTCAGAATCAGTCTTGTCTGCTTTCTTCTATTCACTCAGCCACAAACTGTGTGCATCTTTTCACACTTAGTAAGAACTGAGCACACCCAATCACTGACAAACTGTCCTTTGTGCTAAGGAAGGAAGTGAGACTTCCTAGGCCAGGACATTTCATATGCATTCATGGAAATATCCAGGTAAACATACCACAATGACCCAGTGCTTTGTTCTACATTAGTGAGCATACTTTAAATCGGATTGTATGAATGGTAATTTTTCAAGAATTGAAGGTGTTTTTATAAGTTAATACTTTGGATCATCCTATTTTTCTCTAAACTAACCTGACACTTCTTTTGTATCCTGTCCATTGCCTCTGAACCAGGAAATGAGTTCAAAAAAATTCCTTCAACAGTCTGTCATGCATAGTCATTAAGCAGCTTTTATTTGTAAAGGTGTGCCAGCAACAAATATTTCCTCTTTGGGACACCTATATTATACCTGAGGTGTGAAACTTAATAATATCCAGGCAGGGCAGAATAGGCCATGTTCCCATTATTACATATCTTATTTATTAGAGGATATAAGGTTGTGCAGTACAGAGTATATGGAAACGGTACAGAGTAGATGGAAACGGTACAGAGTGCCTGAATTCAGGGGAACTCCCTGACCATGGAACTCCTATAGTACACGATGAGTTTCTATAACATATACTTGTAGTTTATTAATTTAACTGAGCCGTGAGAGTTTGTACACTTTAGGTGAGCAGATCTTACAAAGTATATGCTCTAGGTAAGGTCTTGAACATGAATGGGAGGTGGTATCTTCACTGAACTAGTGAGGGCATGATTGTTTGTAATAGAAATAAATAAAGTCCAGCTACGTCCATCAGAGGTAAAATGAGGAAAATGTTTCTTTGTGGACACGCAACAGAGTTCAGTGAGAAGAAATGAACCAGAGGTATCCCTATCAACATACCTGAATCTCAGATGAGTAACATCAGGTGACCACAGCACATCCCTGGACATATGGAATATGAAGAGTATTTTCATTTATTTAACTGAAAATTTAGAAAATATGATCACACTTTGTTTATAAAATGATGGAATGCCGTTTTTATATTTCATTGTGTGTGTGTGTGTGTGTGTGTGTGTGTGTGTGTGTGTGTGTCACGTGGTACACCAGCAGAGGGAGAAGATAATTTGGGGAAGATGTTTCTCTCCTACCATGTGGGTCCCAGTGGTGGAGCTCAGTCTTCAGATCTGGCAACAAGCCATCTGGCTGGCCCCTTGTTTATAGCTTATAAAGGACAGAGTAGGTATGGGGCCAGCCAGATGGCTGGGCAGATAACAATCCTTGCCACTTTCCCTGAAAGCCTAGCATCCTGAGGTCCATTTCCAGTGTAATTACGTGTAAGAGTGAAAGGAGAGAAACATAACTATGGAGTTGTCCTCGGACCTCCATATGTGTGCCATAGTACCTGCATGTCCATATATACCATCTATCATATACACACAATGAAATAAAATAAAAGTTTAGGGATTGGAAATATAGCTCAGTGCTTATGAACATGTACTGACCCAGTTAAATTCTGCCCAAAACAACAAGCCTCTGCAGTGAAAAACTTTGGATAGACTGAAAGATGCAAGACATGTATGGCAGAAGGCATGAACTGGGGTGGGGTGGGGGGCAGGGACAGGGGAATGTGTGTAAATTAGACTGAAAGATGATGTATGAAATACACAAATAATCAATGGAAAAAAAAGGGCTGGAGAGGGCTCAGCGGTTAAGAGCACCAGCTGCTCTTGCAGAGGACCTGAGTTCAATTCCCAGAACCCACATGGCAGCTTAGAACCATTTTTAACTCCAGTTCCAGGGGAATTCGATGCCCTCTTCTGGCATCCGTGGCATTGCAAAATACGAGTGCACCAACCTACATGCAGAAAGTACACACATACAAATAAATAAATAAATAAATAAATAAATAAATAAATAAATAAATAAATAAAATTTAAAAAGAACATAACATGTATTATTTTATAGAGAACTCAAGATTGGTTTCCAGCACCCACATGTGGTAGTTTATAAGTGCCTATGATTCTAGCTCCAGGTTATCTGAAGCCTTTCTTTGGCCTCCAAAGGTAGCTGCACTTACATGCAAATAACTACACACTGGCACATAAACACACACATAATTAAAACTAAAATAGTTTTTTTTTTTTTTTAGATAGAACATCACTATGGACACTGGCTGCTAGCCTGGGTCTCTAGATATGTAGACCTGGCTGGCCTCAAACTCACAGAGATCCATTTGCCTCTGCCTCTTGAATACTGAGATTAAAGATTTTATTTCATGCCTAGCAATGAAATAAAAATTTAAATAAAAAATAAATGCAAAATTTTAAAATAATTATTAAGCCAAGAGTAGGGCTGGAGGGATGGTGCCACTGGCTAAGAGCACTTACTGCTCTTGAAGAGGACCCAAGTTTGGTTTCCAGGACTGTTTGGGAGCTTATGAGTGCTGCAAGTCCAGTCCAGGCTATGTGGAGCCCTCCTCAGGCTGCCATACATACCAGCACAAGTACCTGGAATCGCTTGCACATACTCATACACAGACACACACACATAAGCGCATAAACTAAAAAATAAAATTCAACCTTTTAAATGAAGGGTATGAAAAATGATAACAACCTTAAGTTACTGTTCAATGTTTTGAAATATACCTGGCGGATTCATGCACCATTGGAGAAAGGCACAGATTGAGCTTGCAGTGCTCCTTCCTTACTTGGGCAAGGTTCCTTGGGATTCTGTTTAGTTCTCAACACTTTTTATTTTTGTAGTGCATTTATGAGAATTTTGTATAATACAGTTTGGTCATATTTAGACCACCTCCGCTAGCTACACTCCTCTTATAGCCTCCCCACCACATTTCATATATATTAGGGTCTACTCAGTTATGTTTGTGTCCCTAAATGTTTATTAGTGTGCATTCATAGACTGGAGCCCTGTTAACCTATCTAGTGCCATATACCCTTAAAGAAAAGCAGCTCTCCCTCTCCCAACAGCTCCTCAGCTAAGGTTAGGGACTTATTACCAACTTTTCTACTTTCATGCTAGAATGTTTTTCTGGCGTGAGGTTGCATGGATTTTGTGCATGTTGTCACCATTGCTGAAAGTTTATACGAGCAAGTTCCCAGCTGTCTGGAAAGCTGTTGTTTCTCTGTGGTCAACCTTGTGGCTCTTACAATTTTTCTACCTTCTCTTCCACAATGATCTCTGAGCCCTGCATGGCAAAAGTTTGATATAGGAATCCTATCCAGAGATACTACGTACTCTATGATCTCTTATTCTGTGCACTTTGGCCAGTTGTGGCCTTCTGGGTTAATCACCATTTATTGCACGAGGAAGCTTCTCCAGTGAGAGTTGAGAGCTGCATTAATATTCTTTCTGTTCCCCTGTTCTGCTATGTTGCCTGAGCTGCTGGTGCATTGTAGATTAGGGCAGGGCATCTCACAGACACTTATTCCCTGTGTTTGACCGGTTGTGGAAGTTTGTAATGGTTTGTTTTTATTTTGCAAAATTTATATGCTCCCATTTTTTATTTATTTTATAATGAAAATGATAATAAACTATTTCTTAGAAAATAGATGTCTTAGGTAATGTCCTTATGATCCCAGAGATTTCTGTGAACGTAAACAGTAATTCAATAATCACAATGCTCAGACTTATTGAATGAGAAAACAATCTATGATGCCATAAACTATACAGGTGGTGACATGATTTAATCAAGACAGGGGGGGAAAAGGCTCCACTGTGAAAGTGAGAATTTGGCTTCAATCAAAAGAACCAGTTGTAAAAAACAGTTCGGCAAAGGGGAAAGGAAGGAGAATATTCCTAGAAGGGAGACTGATGTACTCCAGAGCCTTGTGCTAGAAGAGGGAGCTCTGTGAATTGAAGACAAGGAGAGCTAACCTAGTTGGTCCAAAGAAGGGAAGTATAGGAGAGAACACTGAGAGAGAATAAAGGTCAAAATTTGAATCTTGTAGAAAACTTTATGGATTTTGCATTCTCAGAGACCAATCAGAAGTACAAAGGCATTGCAGGAGGGCAAGTAATGTGAACAGAATTTTACTTTGAATGTGTCATGCTGACTGCAGGTTTGGAAGGAAAGGTGGGCCAGTGTAGAGATGGTATTTTAGTAGTCTAGGTAAACTCCCGACACTCCAGAGGAAGATGTTGGTAGAGTCACTGAGAAGTGGTAGCATAGACTCTGAGAGAGCTTTGAGGACAGAATGAAAGGGACTTGATACTCAGTGAATTATGCAAAAGATTCCTCAAGAGTGATTTCTGGGCCAGGTAGATGGCTCATCTGGAAAAGGCTGGGCTGCCACGTGTGAGTTTGATCCCCAAACCCATATGTTGAAAGGGAGAACAGACTCTGACTTCCATATGCACCCACATGCCAATATGTGTATACTCTCACATACCCATGTGCACAATAAAATAAGTTTAAATTTAAGAACAGAATGACTTCTAACTTCCAATCTTTCTAAGTAGGGGACTAGATAAACTGTCCAAAACAAGGAGCATATGAAAATCACAGGTTGGAGGGACCATGGACATTGTCTATACAATTTGTACAAAGAACATTTATCGATTTTAGCCTTTTATGTATATATTTTATTGATTCCTTAAGCTGGGTGTGGTGGTGCATGCCTTTCATCCAGCACTTCTTGTTTGTTCTACAACTCGAATATGTAGTGTCTCCAGCAGGTTCTTGTGGTAACCAAGAGCAGTGGCAGCAGGCAGTATTATCTGAGTATCTGTGGGGGCGCACTAGCCAACAACTCCAAAATAGAGAGCCTATTCCTGGCATTGGCATTTTTATTTGCTAGCCTGTGGTGTCTGATAGGGCCACTGAACCTCTGTGATCAGGTAATTCCATGTAAACTCTTTGCTATGTGTATTTAAGAAGCTTTTATGGTACTAGGATTCCATCTTTTTCAAATGCCTTTAGTGTTGGTTGTTCCTCGCTTAATCTCTCCTCTGCTCTTCCATTCCCCTCCTCTTCTAACCCTGTCTATTCCACGAATACTCTCATCCCTTTATATCACTGCATTTTCTCTCTTCTCTCATGTACCTCCCCCAAACATGCCTCCTTACTAGTTTTCTGACCTCTGTTGATTTTTAAAATTGAAACACACACATCTAAAGATTCAAAGTTAATATCCACTTGTGATAGAGAACATGTGTTTGTCTTTCTGTCTTTGGGTTACCTCGCTCAGGATGATTATTTCATCCATTTATCCACGCATTTTATAATTTTGATTTTCCTTATGGTAGAATTATATTCTATTGTGAAAGTATGTATTATAAAGTATAAATTGTATTCCATTGTGTAAATACCTTACTTAAATTACCCCTTTATCAGTTGAAGAACATCTAGGTTATTTCTATTTTCTGATTATTATGACTAGAGCACCAATGAACATGAAAGAACAAGTGTCTCTGTAGTAAGATAGTCCTTTGGGTATATACCCAAGAGTAGTATGGATGGATCACTCGATAGGCCTATTTTTAGTTTTTGTTTAACCTCCACATTGCTTTCCATAGTGATTGCACCTGTTTGAACTTCCACTAGCAGTAAATAAGTATTCCTCTTTCCCCAGAACCTCACCAGCACTTGTCATTGCTTGTTTCCTTGATCTTAGCCATTCTGACTGGGGTAAGATGAAATGTCAAAGTAGATTTAGTTTGCATTTTTCTGATGATTAAAGATATTGAGCATTTAAAACTTATTTCTTTGCCATTTGCATATCATAATGTGAGAGCTCTCTGCTTAGTCCCCTGGTTTAGTTTTTATTTGGGCTGCCTGGTTTTTATGTTTAGTTTTCTAAATCCTTTGTATATTGAAGATACTAACCCTCTGTTAGAGGTGTGGCGGGTAAAAACTTTTTTTCCATTCTGTAGTTCCCTTTTCATTTGAATGGAAAGATGATGTCAGTTTGTTAGTCTTTATGCCTGTGTAATCAGGCCCTGTTCAGAATGTTTCCCCATGTGTTTATAAGTTCCAGTGTATTCTCTATTTTTTCCTTTATCAGATTCATGGTGTCCAGTCTTATGTGGAGTTCCTTGATCCATTTGGACTCGAGTTTTTGTGGAGGATGAGAGCTGGGTATACAGTTTCATTCTTCTTTATGTAGCTAGCCAGTGTGGCTAGCCCTGGTTGATAAGCATGCTGCCTTTTCTCTAGTGTGTCTCGTTGGCCCTTTTTCTTTTTTTTTTTGCCCCCTTTTTCTTATTTTTAATTGAGCTTTTATACGTTTCATACATTTTCTTAATCCAAATTAGACATCTTCCCCCATTCATGCCCCCCATAAACTTATGCATTTCTGCCTTACATGCTAAGTTCTGTCTTGCATCTTTTTTCTCAGTTTTTTTTTTTTTTTACTTTTTCAATGCAGAAGTTAGCGGTTTTTTGTCTGCTTCTTTGAACAAGTTCATTTTTTATGTTGTTCTGTGCTCTTTAATTTTAAATTACACCAAAGTGTGCATATGTACACCCACCACATATACCAAAATTTTACCGAAGTCTAATAATAAACTATAGGTTCATTCTAAAACACATTTAAGGATTCACAGGTTAACAGTAAACTTGCATGCAACTAAAAAGAAATACTAAACTACATTTCTAAACTACACAGTAAATTGATATATGTTTTTACTGTAACTTTTAAAAAAGCAAATTATTCTTCTCAGTAGAATTCTAACACTCATCTGGCAGTAAAATCTCCCTGACTTCTTTTTTACAGCACTTTCGTTTTGTTACCAGGTGAGGTAAATTACAAATCATGGGTGTTGGAACTCTGTTCTCCCTGACGAGTCTGCATGGAGACTGGATTAGTTCTGTGAACCTTTACTCATCGTAATAATAGCTTAGGAAACCAACAGTTTCATTGTGTTATTTAGAAGGGAACTATCAAGTACTTTAGAGGGAGTGGGCAAAACCTTTTTGTAAGTGGGAATTTGGCTCTGTTAATTACATTCTGAGAACTATTTGACTTGCTATTGAACTTGGTGCTTTGGAGCACCAGTTTCCAACATCCGAGATGCTGACAACCCATTTTCAAAACGTTCCCAAGAATCTCACGTTGAACACCATAACACACCACCCAGCATCTGATACAATGTAGCTTCTTATATAAATAGACATAATTATTTCAATTATAAAAAATTTAATAACCTCTCATCCATTTTCACTTATTCCAAAATCAGCCAGTCTTTTTTCACATCTGTGTTTGCCTCACAAATATTACAGTTTGTGAGTTAGAGAACTCTAGGATTATTCCCAAGCTTCCTCTGCGTCCAACTTCAGGTGCTACTTTTTCCTCCAAATCGTGTTGTTGAATCCCTGAAGAAGTGTAGCAATTCCTCAACTGTTCTCTGAGCTCCTTTCAAGTGTGTCCTTAGAGCATCATTGTTTCCTTTGAAGCCATCCCATTAGTTTTCCATCGTAGAGGCAATGAGGTTGAGACTATGATTGCAGATGGGGTGGATGCTGAATGCCTGGCCTCTGCCATATCTCTTACTAACCTTGCAGCTCTCTCACTGTGTTCTAGTCACAAGCATCATTTTCATCCCCCCAGCACCCCTCCCACCCCAAAGCCACATAAGCCTTTTGGGAGCTTCTTTTTTTTTAATCCACCTTCCACCTCCTGCCATGAAATATCAAGAGCAGATCTTCATCCTTCCATTCTCAGTTTCTGAGAATGGAATGTTCCTTCCTGTATATATACTGATTGACCGACCGTTGGAGATAACCAACAGGCCTAACTACCTGGGAAGATTCAGAAACAAGTATGTGAGCAGACATTTCCAGAACCCGGTACAGGAAAGGCCAGGGCAGGATAAGGAGAGAGAAAATACAGAAGCTAAATACTTAATAAGAACAATCAAAACAAAGCACAAAGCAAGTCTGATTTATTCTTTATCAAATGTACAAAGAAAATTTAGTACCTTATATTTTATAGGACTGTTTATAAAGATTGGATTCAAACTGTAGATCAGTATTGTCAATAGAAGTATAATTGTAGCTTTTTTTTTTTTTCTTTCTGAGATAGGTCGTCCCTGTGGCCCCAGCTGTCAGGAACTCACTCGTGGACCAGGCTGGCCTTTGAATCACAAAGATTCCTCCTGCCTCTGCCTCCCAAGTGCTAGGATAAAAGGCGTGCGCCACCACGCCCAGCAATTTAGCTTTTAAATACTCGTGAGTGTGTGTGTGTGTGTGTCATGCACACGGTTCATGTGTGTGTGGTGTTGGTGTTTTCACCCTGGAGGTCAGAGAAGGTTTTATTCCCCTGAGACAGAGTTTCTTAGGCTGATGGGAAGGCTGAAGCTAGGCCTAAGGGCAGAACATTTCATGACCCTCCTGTCTACTGCTGCATAGTGCTGAGGAGTTGTATGCATGTGGCAGTCACATATGGCTTATTTTTTTAAAAGTAGATTTTGATTTTGGTTCTACTCAAGGGAATTCAAACTCAGATCTTCACATTTGCAAAGCAAGACTCCTAACCACTGAGCTATCCTCACAGCCTATCAAATCTTCAGTACTTGTAGACATTCTCATAGTTACATGACAGTTAAATAGCAATAAAGGTAAGTCACATAATATCTTTTTTCAGTTAGCATAATATATCAAAAGCAGTTATTTCAGAGCACCAATAATATGTTAACGCTGATTATTTAATTTTACATTCATTTTCTCATAGTGAATGTTCAAACTTTGATGACATTTCCCCCCTTACGGCTCATCTCAGTTTATGCCAGTCACAGGGCAAGGGCCTGGTGACCACATGTGGCAAGAAACTAACATGTTGGTTAGTTCATGGCTAAATGATATGCAAAGGACAGTCAAGCTATACACTTCTTTCATGTCTAAGAAGAATTTTTTTTTAATTTGCACTTTTTTGGACAGTCTAACTTCGAACTAGTACTCTGTCATACATGTCAGTACTATATGTCACCTTTCTGTTTTCAATGACAAAAATAAATGTATAAGAACATCTTTCTCACAGTTATCAAAACAGAAATTCTGTCATCTCTGTCTCAATTGTGATTGAAGATAAATTGGATTGCCATGGATTGACATAGACAGAGGGTGTTGATGTTGCTGGCTCACTTTCTGTCCCTTTGAAGGTCTATTCAGTTATGAGGCAGTCCACATGAAAATGACCTACACAAGCCATGTCTCAAACTGGGAGGGAATCAGACTTATCTAGGAATCAGCCTCCAAATTGCCTGACAGTACTCTCTAAAATTTTGATCATTAGTTCTAGGATGGATCTAGTAAGTTTCCCGCTTCTGCTGAATGTGTACTCTTCACATAGTTGATGTTGTGACCACTTGAATCCACTCTTGTTGGCTAGTTTGCTTATTTCTGTGGGTAGTGAGGTGGGGGAGAGGGTGGAGGGAGACCTTGTCAATTTGATTGATAGTGCATTCCACTTAAAGAAGAGTGAAAGACTCTTAAGGAGAGAGCATAAGAACAAGAAAAATTTTAGAACAAGAAATTGTTAACAATAATGCCACTGAGATTTGGGAGACAACTGAAGCTCTCTTGTGACTCTTGCTTATATTTTAATGTTTACGCTGTAAGGGATGCTAATGGATAATGCCTATTTTTTAGGCCCAGACGATAATTTTTCTGAAGTAATAAGTCTATTGAATACTCAGCCAAAAGTCTAGTATTTACCTACTGTGGTTTATATTTTTCTTTTAAAAAATGTTTATTGAATTTTGCAATTTTTATACAACACAATTTGATGGTATTTCAATCTCTTTCCTATCTGCACCTCCCCTTGTGTTCCCCTACATAATTCAATGAAATCTATTTTATTATAACATATATTATATATAATAGTATTTCTATAAGTCTAGTTCCATGATAGGATTTGAACCCACATGAAAATGTATATCATTGCTTATTTGTGTAGGATAATGTTATACAGGTACAGTATTCTGTTGACTTTGAATTTAGCTGCAGTTGTGGAACCAGGCAGACTATGAAGGAAAAAAAAATCACTATTCAATTACATATAACAATTTGCTCTAAATTTCATGTAGTTTTTAAAAAAAATGTTTTAAATGGCCTTGAATGTGGAGGACAGGAAGATCAAGAGAAGTCTTTAAATATGCCTCAAAAATTTTCTTTGTCTGTATGTCTGTCTTCTTGCTATATATCACAGTCTGGCCTTGGATTTCAAATAGTTCTCCTTCAGCCTTTGCAGCGGTGGAATTACATGTGTGCAATGCAATGCCCAGCCTCCTAGCCACTTTTATTGTATATAGAGTAGTGTTATTTCCTAGTCACAATTTTCTAATGAAGATACTTCCATAAATACACCTTATAGGTGTACATGCGTGAGGGAGTACCAGAGATCAAACCAAAGGCTTTATAATGCTAGACCAGCATTCTTCCATTAAGGTACACCCCTAACCCAAAGAGATTTATATTTTTAAAACTCATTTTAGTGAAGGGCCATACCTGTAGTTCCTCCCACTCAAAAAAGTGATGCACAAAGATCAGGATTTAGAGGTCAACCTGTACCACAGAGTAAGTTCAAGGCAAGTATGGGTAAAATAGGAAGACTTTGTCTCCATAAACCAAAACAATACCTCAACATATAAAGAACTCATAAAATACAATACTGAAAACACAAATAACCTGACTATAAAGTTGAAAGAGTGCTGGGGTGTATGGTGCTCTAATTGGGGGACTGAAGGAGGACGATTGCACATTCCAAGATAGCTTGGGCTCCATAGAGACACTGTCGCAAAAACTCATTTTTGGACTTCAATTAATTTTATTTAATTACTAATGTCCAGAAGTTTAAATTGTGTAAGTTCAAGAAATCAGGTTTTTTTCTACCATTAATGACATATTTTTGTATTGTTTTCGTTGCTTCTTCACTGGAAGTTTTTAATTATTTTTATTTTTATTTTTTTTGTGTATGAGTACATTGCCTGGAATGTGTGCAAGCTGCACCCGTGTTGTGCAATGCCAGGGAGGTTCAGAGAGGGCGTTAGATTCGCCTGTAACTTTGAGTTTGCTGGTTTGGTTTTTGTCCACCATGTGGTATGCTTGGAATCTCAAAATCTCGGGTCCTGTGCAAGAGCAGTCAGTGTCTTAACCTACTGGGTTCATCTCTCCAGCCCCTTAACATGAAGATTTTTAAAAAACCAAATGTATTAAATTTAATTATACATTCCTAACTTTCACCCATGTGCACACTCATGTAAGCACTTCAACCTCCACTACCAAATGTCCAGCTTCTTAAGAAATACCACTGGACTCCTGTCCAGACAGATTAATTTTCCTCAGTACTATGTTGCTGGGAGTAGCTTGTAGTTTGCACATTTTCCTAGTTCTGTGATATGTCTTTGTGTGAATATACAAGAAATAATTTACTAAATCTACTGTAGATGACCATTTGGGTTGTTACAAATAAACCTGTCCTGAACCTGTAAATACTTTTTTACTGGACAAAGGTTTTCCTATTTTTATTATGCTCCCAAGAACTAGAATTTCTAGGTCCTAGGAGAGATACATGTTCAGCGAGTATTCATTTGTTAGCTTTAAAATTACATTAAAAAATTTTTTTTTAATAAAATATTTTTATTTTATAAGTTGGAAAGAATATTGTACCATCATTCAAAAGTGGAGAAAATAATTTAGAAAGAGAAGGTCAAAGTTGATTCTAGAATCTCAAATCAATTTTAAATATGAATATAAATATTTCTATTTTTACAAATGGTAAGATTTTCATAATGTCAATGCAAAAGAAGAGCATTAAAGAATTTAAGAAGGTGGTACCAGAGTTGAATCTAGAAACTTAACAAATGAATCTCACCTGGTTTTGGCCATTTCTTTCTGTAGAAATTTATCATAACTGTAAGTATATAATTATTTGTTCACCTAAATCTATTACTGAAGTTCTACAGTTTTATTAACATTTCACATTTGGCTATTCCCACCCTTTCTTCCAGTGGATTTCTCTCATGACATTGTTTCTGCTCAGAATCAGTCTTGTTTGCTTTCTTCTATTCACTCAGCCACAAACTGTGTGCATCTTTTCACACTTAGTAAGAACTGAGCACACCCAATCACTGACAAACTGTCCTTTGTGCTAAGGAAGGAAGTGAGACTTCCTAGGCCAGGACATTTCATATGCATTCATGGAAATATCCAGGTAAACATACCACAATGACCCAGTGCTTTGTTCTACATTAGTGAGCATACTTTAAATCGGATTGTAAGAATGGTAATTTTTCAAGAATTGAAGGTGTTTTTATAAGTTAATACTTTGGATCATCCTATTTTTCTCTAAACTAACCTGACACTTCTTTTGTATCCTGTCCTTTGCCTCTGAACCAGGAAATGAGTTCAAAAAAATTCCTTCAACAGTCTGTCATGCATAGTCATTAAGCAGCTTTTATTTGTAAAGGTGTGCCAGCAACAAATATTTCCTCTTTGGGACACCTATATTATACCTGAGGTGTGAAACATAATAATATCCAGGCAGGGCAGAATAGGCCATGTTCCCATTATTACATATCTTATTTATTAGAGGATATAAGGTTGTGCAGTACAGAGTATATGGAAACGGTACAGAGTAGATGGAAACGGTACAGAGTGCCTGAATTCAGGGGAACTCCCTGACCATGGAACTCCTATAGTACACGATGAGTTTCTATAACATATACTTGTAGTTTATTAATTTAACTGAGCCGTGAGAGTTTGTACACTTTAGGTGAGCAGATCTTACAAAGTATATGCTCTAGGTAAGGTCTTGAACATGAATGGGAGGTGGTATCTTCACTGAACTAGTGAGGGCATGATTGTTTGTAATAGAAAAAAATAAAGTCCAGCTACGTCCATCAGAGGTAAAATGAGGAAAATGTTTCTTTGTGGACACGCAACAGAGTTCAGTGAGAAGAAATGAACCAGAGGTATCCCTATCAACATACCTGAATCTCAGATGAGTAACATCAGGTGACCACAGCACATCCCTGGACATATGGAATATGATGAGTATGGTTCATTATTTAACTGAAAAATTTTAGAAAATATGATCACACTTTGTTTATAAAATGACGGAATGCCGTTTTTATATTTCATTGTGGTGGGTTTGTGTGTGCTGTGTGTGTGTGTGTGTTGGTGTGTGTTGTGTGACACGTGGTACACCAGCAGAGGGAGAAGATAATTTGGGGAAGATGTTTCTCTCCTACCATGTGGGGTTCCAGACATTGAACTCAAGAGTTAGGCAGCAAGGGCTTTTACCTGCTAAGCCATCTGGCTGGCCCCTTGTTTATAGCTTATAAAGGACAGAGTAGGTATGGGGCCAGCCAGATGGCTGGGCAGATAACAATCCTTGCCACTTTCCCTGAAAGCCTAGCATCCTGAGGTCCATTTCCAGTGTAATTACGTGTAAGAGTGAAAGGAGAGAAACATAACTATGGAGTTGTCCTCGGACCTCCATATGTGTGCCATAGCATACCTGCATGTCCATATATACCATCTATCATATACACACCAATGAAATAAAATAAAAGTTTAGGGATTGGAAATATAGCTCAGTGCTTATGAACATGTACTGACCCAGTTAAATTCTGCCCAAAACAACAAGCCTCTTGCAGTGAAAAAACTTTGGAAGGACTGAAAGATGGCAAGACATGTATGGCAGAAGGCATGAACTGGGGGTGGGGGTGGCGGCAGGGACAGGGGAATGTGTGTAAATTAGACTTGAAAATGATGATGAAATACACAAAATCAAGGAAAAAGAAGGGCTGGAGAGGGTCTCAGCGTTAAGAGCACCAGGTCTGCTCTTAGAGGACCCTGAGTTCATGTCCCAGCAACCCACATGGCGCCTGAGAACCATTTTTAAACTCCTCCAGGGAATCCGAGCCCTCTTCTGCATCGGGCATTGCAGAAACACATGGTGCACAAACCTAACATGCAGACACATTAACACATCAAAAAATAATAAATAAATAAATAAATAAATAAATAAAAAATAAAATTTAAAAAGAACATAAACATGTATTAATTTTATTAGAGAACTCAGATCTGGGTTTTCCAGCACCCACATGTGGTAGTTTATAAGTGCCTATGATTCTAGCTCCAGGTTATCTGAAGCCTTTCTTTGGCCTCCAAAGGTAGCTGCACTTACATGCAAAATAAACATACACACTGGCACATAACACAACACACATATTAAAACTAAAATAGTTTTTTTTTTTTTTTTTTAGATTAGAACATCACTATGGACACTGGCTGCTAGCCTGGGTCTCTAGATATGTAGACCTGGCTGGCCTCAAACTTCACAGAGATCCGCATTTGCCTCTGCCTCTTGAATACTGAGATTTTAAAAGATTTTATTCATGCCTAGCAATGAAATAAAAATTTAAATAAAAAATAAATGCAACATTTTAAAATAATTATAAGCCAAGAGTAGGCTGGAGGATGGTGCCACTGGCTTAAGAGCACTTACTGCTCTTGAAGAGGGACCCAAGTTTTGGGTTCCAGGACTGTTTGGAGCTTATGAGTGCTGCAAGTCCAGTCCAGGCTATGTGGAGCCCTCCTCAGGCTGCCATACATACCAGCACAAGTACCTGGAATCGCTTGCACATACTCATACACAGGACACACACACACACCAAGCGCATTAAACTAAAAATAAAAATATAACCTTTTAAATGAAGGGTATGAAAAATGATAACAACCTTAAGTTACTGTTCAATGTTTTGAAATATACCTGGCGGATTCATGCACCATTGGAGAAAGGCACAGATTGAGCTTGCAGTGCTCCTTCCTTACTTGGGCAAGGTTCCTTGGGATTCTGTTTAGTTCTCTCAACACTTTTTATTTTGTAGATGCATTTATGGAGATTTTATAATACAGTTTGGTTCATATTTTAGACCACCTCCGGCTAGCTACACTTCCTTCTTATTAGGCCTCCCCCACCACATTTCCATATATATTTAGGTCTATCAGTTATGTTTGTGTCCCTAAATGTTTATTAGTGTGCATTCATAGACTGGAGCCCTGTTAACCTATCTAGTGCCATATACCCTGTTAAAGAAACAGCAGCTCTCCCTCTCCCAACAGCCTCCTTCAGCTTAAGGTTAGGGACTTATTACCAACTTTTCTACTTTCATGCTAGAATGTTTTTCTGGCGTGAGGTTGCAATTGGAATTTTTGCATGTTGTCACCATTGCTGAAAGTTTATACGAGCAAGTTCCCAGCTGTCTGGAAAGCTGTGTTTCTTCTGTGGTTCAACCTTGTGGCTTAACAATTCTTTCTTCCTTCTCTTCCACAATGATCTCTGAGCCCTGCATGGCAAAAGTTTGATATAGGAATCCTATCCAGAGATACTACGTACTCTATGATCTCTTATTCTGTGCACTTTGACCAGTTGTTGGCCTTCTGTGTTAATCACCATTTATTGCACGAGGAAAGCTTCTCCAGTGAGAGTTGAGAAACACATTAGTATTCTCTCTTGTCCCCTGTTCTGCTATGTTGCCTGAGCTGCTGGTGCATTGGAGTTTAGGGCAGGATTCCTCACAGACACTTATTCCCCGTTGTTTGACCGGTTTGGTGGAAGTTTTGTAATGGTTGTTTTTTATTTTGAACAAAATTTACATGCTTCCCATTTTTTATTTATTTATAATGAAAATGATAATAAACTATTTCTTAGAAAATAGATGTCTTAGGTAATGTCCTTATGATCCCAGAGATTTCTGTGAACGTAAACAGTAATTCAATAATCACAATGCTCAGACTTATTGAATGAGAAAACAATCTATGATGCCATAAACTATACAGGTGGTGACATGATTTAATGTGTTGTGCAATGCTGTGGAGGTCAGAAGAGGGTCTCAGATTCCCCTGGAACTGGAGTTCTCCTGGAATTGGAGTTACAGACGGTTCTTAGCTGCCACGTGGGTGCTGGGGATCAAACCAGGGTCCTCTGCAAGAGCAGTCGGCGCTCTTAACCGCCAGGCTATCTCTCCACCCCAGATTTATAATTTCTAAGAACATTTAAAAAAAAATTAACAGAATGTCTTGAATCTATAGATTGCTTTGGGTATGATGTCTATATTTACAATATTAATCCTATCAATCCATGAGCATAGGTGGTTTTTCTGTCTTTGGTAACTTCTTCAATTTCTTTCTTCAATGTCTTAAAGTTTTTTATTATACAAGTCTTTCACTTCTTTGGTTAGATTTTTCTTTTTTTTTTTTTTTCTTTTTGAGGCTATGCGAATTAGATCATCTCTCTGATTTCTTTCTTAGTATATTCATTGTTGATATATAGGAAAGCTACTGATTTTTCTGTGTTAATTTTGTATTCTGCTACTTTGCTGAAATTGTTTATCAGTTCTTGGAGTTTTATGGAGGAGTCTTTAGGATCTTTTCTATATAGAATCATAGCATCTGCAGGTAAACATAGTTTTACTTCCTCCTTTCCAATTTGTATTTCTTTTCACTTGTCTAGCTAAAAGTTCAAGCGGTACAGCAATGGAGAGAGTGTACATCCTTATCTTGTTCCTGATTTTATTAGAAATGCTTTGTGCTTATTTTACATTTAATTTGATGTTGGCTGTGGGATTGTTGTATATTGCCTTAAAGATTCGAGCTATATGGAGATCTCCATGACTTTGATCATGAAGGAATGTTAGATTTTTGCAAAGGCCTTTTCTGCATCTAATGAGAAGATCATGAAGTTTATGTCCTTGAGACTGTTTATGTGGTAGATTACTTTCGTGGATTTGCATATGTTGAACCATGCCAGCATCACTGACATGAAGCCAACTTGATCGTGATGGATAATTTTTTGATATGCTCTTGCCATTCTAGACTTTTCAAAAATTTTCTTGTTTATTTTTCTTTTCATTTTCTTCTATAATTGTTTTCTTTTGTTTATGTAAAAATATTTTAATAGAATTTTTGTTTCATAAAGAACATCTCCACCAATCTTAATCACCTTTATACCCTTTCCCATTAGTACCTTCCCACAGACTGAAACAGGATTCCCCCTCACCAGTGGAACAGGATCCCTCCCACCACTGAAACAGGATCCCCCCACCACTGGAATTCATACAATTTGTCATTTGGTGTTATGCCCTATTGTGTCAAGTTAGTGTCCCCAGATGTTTCTCAGTGCAAGTTCAACCACTGAGGTCTAGTCAGCCTACCCAGAGTCCCTCGGTTTAAGAAGATCAGCTCTTTCTCACCCAATAGTAATCAGCTGACTTTTTCTTCAGCTAAGATTAGGGTCTGCTGCTAGTTTCCACAGTTGCATGCTGGGTTTTGGTCTGAGTGAGTTTGCCTGGGTCTTGTTTGAACCTTATTTGCAGAGGCTACATTGTAGACATGCTGCTTAGGCTTGGGTAATTCATAGACAATGTGTGTGAGCAGTTGTGGTACTCTGTAATAGTTTCCATCTGGTGCAAAAGAAGCATCTTTGATGAATGGTGACTGGGATACTTGAATGTAAATATGAGGATACATATTTTGCACTTAGTAAGAAGTTACATTAGTCTAAGGATATGGCAGCCTTGGAGATTTCTCTATGATCCAAGACCTCTCTATCCATGTGTATTTGGCTATGTATACAATACCACACATGAGTTTCCTCCCACTGAGTGGGCTTTAAGTCCAATTAGGTAAACACTGTTTGCCCCCAAGACAAATCTGGTCTCCAAAGTATGTCCTGTCTTCAGCAATAGGGTCTCACCTTCAGGTTCTGGGAGGAATCAAGGGCTGTGGCAATCACCTAGGTAATTTTGTGAGTCTTTTGGACTACTCTGGCCACCAAGGAAGGTGTCTTCTGTCTGGCACTGTTTCTTGTCATTTAGCCTTCAGTAATAGATATGGACTCATGTAGAGATACTACATGTGTAACTTGTCACTAGGTTGTTAGAGTAACATGATTCCCTCTGGTTTTTGTTTTATACTAGCTAGGCATTGTTTATCTTCTCTCTCTCTCTCTCTCTCTCTCTCTCTCTCTCTCTCTCTCTCTCTCTCTCTCTCTCTCCCTGTCTCTCTGTCTCTCCCTGACTAACCCTCCCTCCATGCCTTCCCAATATAACCTGGTCCTCATCTTTCCCATTTCTCCCTTGGTAATAACAATCTACTATGGTCCTACCTCTCCTGAGCCCCTTCTTCCCCTTTATCCCACAAGTTCTCTCCCCCACCATTTTATCCATTTCTCCATTAGCAACAACACCTGTTTCCTACTATTCTTTTTAATTCATTTTCTCTTTTCTTTTCTTTTCTTTTCTTTTCTTTTCTTTTCTTTCCTTTCCTTTCCTTTCCTTTCCTTTCCGTTCCTTTCCTTTTCTTTTCTTTTCAGCAGGTTTCATGTAGCCAGGCTGGTCTTGAACATACTATGTTGCTTGGGCTGGTTTTGACTTCTAACCCTCCTGTGTCTATCTCTGAAATACTGAGAATAAAGCTGTGCAGCACTGTGTACATACCTTTATGTATGGAGTCTCAAAAAGAAGGCTCAAATAGCAGCTTTTTGTTGTTTGCTTCCAATCAGAATTCCTGAGACTTCTCTTGCCTCTATTTCACACAGGATGACAGAGCTACAGCTAGAGGAAACCTCCCCTTGTGAGCAAAAGACTAGGATAGAATATATATATATATATATATATATATATATAACTTAATTCCATAGCTGAGTTAGTAAGTAGAAGAATATTAGAGTTCATGAAATCACAGATCAAGGAAGTAAGCCATCTCTAAAAGGACATTTCCCCTGTTGATATTTGACAGTTCTTCATCAAGTTCAGTCAAGCATTTAAGAGACAATCTTTTTCACACACACAAAAGATTTGTGGCATGGTCTGCCTGTAGCTCCTCAGCTGGCCTGGAACTCCCCATGTAGAAGAGGCTGTCCTCCACCTCACAGTGATGTGTGTGCTTCTGCCTCCCCAGTGCTGGTATTAAAAGCATGTCTCATCATGCTTGCCCAAGGAAAAAAACTTGCCTGGCTGAATTTGGCAAGCTGGACTTGAAACCTCTTGGTATAAACAGGACCACTGAAAAAGAAAAAGAAATATAGAAAGAGATAAGGGAAGGGAGAGGGTGAAGGGGGGAGGGAGGAAGTAGACAAAGAGAGAAGAGAATCAGAATAAATTCCGGGCATAGTGTATGAAAGGAAAAGTTTATCTGAAGAAAATTACTCAAGTATTTGGAAAGCAAAGGAAAATCCTATAAAAACAAACTTTTCTCTTGTCGCTTTCTCTCCTCACTCTCACTCACTCTCTCTTCATTCATTACTTCATTTTTGATGCCACTAAGGTTGAACACAGGGCCTGGCATATGTTAAGTAAATGGTCTGATATTATGCTGCATTCTCAGCTCCTAAGAGAAACACTTTGAGTGAAGATCTCAATTTTCACAGATAATGTTTCAAAAGAAATGAGATTACGTTAAAAAGATAACCACAAAGTACAGACAGAATAAAGCTTCATGGTTAGAGTTATCAAGGAAAAACAGATCATAGGAGCAGACTAAAACCATCAGATAAGGCTGAAGAAATGGCTCAGGGATTAAGAACACACGGTGCACATACATATCAGCAAGATTCTCATACATGTAAAATAAAAATAAAATGTCTTTGAAAAGTGTAAAAATGTTAAAGGAACTTACACGTGAAGAGCTGTGCTCTTTAGATTTGTTAACTTGACACAAACTAGAATTGAGAATTGTCTCCATGAGATTTTCCTAAGGCCATGGCCATGTCTGCGAGGCATTTTCTTAGTTGTTTGCTGTTATGGGAGGGCCTGGCTCACTTCATTGTGGGTGATGCCATCCCTAAGCAGGTGGACCTGGGTGGTGTAAGTAGCCTAGCTAGCCAGGAGAAGTAGGCCAGCTTGCTGCTGTGAGCCCCTGCCTTGGCTCTCTCTGATGATGGGCTAGAACCTGTAAGCCAAATAAAGGCTTGAGAAGCCTTCTCTTCTCAAGTTGTTTGTGGCCAGTGTTTTATCACAGCAATATAAAGACTACCTAGAACAAGAATGAAAGTCAAATTTTACTTGATATGTTTGAAAATAATACAGAGAGCCAAGTACAGTGCTCCACACCTGTAATCCCAGGACTTGAGAGACTGAGGCAGGAGGGCTCAGAGTGTGGGCCGACCTGGGCTATGTGATGAGACCTTGTCTTAAAAATCTAAACTAGAACGGTCTCTGAGATTATAAATTTTTATTGCTTTAGGTCCCAAATCTTGAAACCATTTGTTATATAACTATAGTGTTCTAGTTTGCTTTCAATTGCTATGACCAAACACTCTGACCTATATCAACTTGAGGTGGAAAGGGTTTATTTGGCTTACATCTCCCAGGTCACAGCTCATCACTGAGTGAGCACAAAGTAGAAACTCAGGGCAGGAACCTGGAGGCAGGAGCTGAAGCACAAATCCTGGAGGAACGGTGTTTACTGATTTGCTACCCTGGCCTGTGTACAGCCTTTCTCATACAATACAGGACCACCTGCCCAGGGGTAGGACTGCACATGGTGGGCTGTGCCTTCCCACCTCACTCAACAATCAAGAAGATACACACAACAGACATGACCACAGGCCAATCCAATGGAGGCAGTTCTCCAGTTGAGTCTTCCTCTACCCAGATGTGTCAAGTTGACAACTAAAGCTAGCCAGCACAGTTGACCCTTTGTCAACTTGACACACAAGTATAAAACCACATCCATTTCTTATCCCCAAGGTATGATGTTGATATTAATATCGCTTTTCAGTACAACCTGAAAAGTCCCATAGGCCTTTAAAAAAACTCAAATGCTTTAAAAGTTCAAAGTCCTTTTTAAAAGCCTTTTCTTAAACGTGGGCTCCTGAAAAATGAAACATGTTAAGTACTGTTTTATTTCAAAGGGAAGAGTTGGACACAGTTAAGCAAAAACTCAGTTCAACAAAGTAGTTCAAGGATGGGCATCTGGGATTCACTTACAATCTTCTTGGGATCCAAAGGGTTTCAGCATAGTTCTCTGGCTCCGCCATCCACAACACACACAGTTCATCTTGCAGATCCAGGCTCAGTCCATTCCACACTTACTGCTACTCTTGGTGGTCATCCCATGGTCTTGGCATCTCCAAAAATCTGGGGTTTTTACTGACATGGAGACTGAACATTCACTAATGGGTTTTTTGGCCCCTCAGCATGCAAAGCCTTAGATTATCTCTGTGACCCTGGGGGTCTTCACTACAACTGAGGCTGCACTTTGACCAATGGCCTTTCCTAGACTCTAAGTGTGGGTACCAAGCTTCAACTGCTCTGTCACTCCTCACTCTTCCAACACCAAAACCATTCAGGAGACTCTTAAACATTACCATGTTGGGCTTCTAGCTTGAGATGGAGGCTCAAGGCCCCTCTGGACCACTGTTTCTATGTGCTGACCTTGAGGAAACACCTTCTAGAAGATTTTGCCACAATAATGCTGGACTCTTGTTAGTCACAGCTAATTTTTCAGCCCTCGCTGACCAGCATCGATTGTCCCAGTTAAGCAAAGGTTTCACGTTAGTGGTTCTGATCGCTTCTTAATAATAGCTGATTCATCCGCCCCAGCCAATAAGAAACTATAGATTCTCAATTCAAAATATCACACAAACAGACCTGATAGTCTCCACTTCCCTTTGAAGCGTCACAAGACAGGTTTTCGTTGTGTATAACTCTTTTGGCAGAACTGTTCCAAGCTCCACAGCAACAGCTCACTGAAGTCTATGCACTCAATGGCTTTTCCAGGCCAAAGTTCCAAATGCTTCCCCAATCCTCCCCAAAACAGCCAATAGAAAACTTCTGTCAACAGACACTGTATTTTCACATGAAATCATCCTCTTTTAAAATAGTAAACTTCCATACCAAGTTCTAATAACAGTCTGTAACTTGCATCATTTTTGAAGACTTGGTGGAATTTGCTGTGTCACTAGAACTTGCCCTCCACTGCAAGTCTTTCTCAGGGCAGAAATCCGAATGTTGACTATTTGGCCAGAATGCTTCCTGTTTCTGAGCTCTGCTCCAGACAGCCCCCTTGATGCTGCAGCTATACAACAGAACATGTTCATCAGGACAGCCCAACTCTCGGCTATTGTGTCAAGCTCATCGCTACTTGTGTTACTTGTTTAATAAGATGGAAAAAATTACTGCTTTACATTGCTATTTTGAATAATTTTCACATTTTTTTGTATTTTTGAGACAGGGTCTCCCTGTAGCTCCAGCTGTCCTGGAACTCACTCTGTAAACCAGGCTGGCCTTGAACTCACAGAGATCCACCTGCCTCTGCCTCCCGAGTGCTGGGATTAAAGGCGTGCACCACCACACCCGTCCCTAATAATGTTCACATTTTTTTTAATTAATTTTTATTGATGCTTTGTGCATTTCATACATTTTTTCCAATTCAGTTCAGGCTTATTTCCCTTTCCCTCCCCCCCACCCCCACCCCATCCCAGATCATGCATTCTGCCATAACTGTCCTGCATCTTTCTCTCAGTTTTTTTTTTTTTCATTTTTAGCTATAAGTGATAATCCATGAGTACAAGCATCCTTCATGCAAA